>JAPDSC010091274.1:21736-34491 GCA_026290005.1 Latrodectus geometricus | reverse complement strand
GGATGATTGCAAAAAAAAATTCATTACTTAGTGCATTACATTACAGGGACACTATATCATATTGATATCTATATTGTTGGCATGTAAGAAGAGAAGATGGAGATTCAATTCTTTTGTCAACTTTCAAGCAGTCTCATAATACATATTCAATTACTCAAAAACTGTCATTTTATATATAATAATGGCTATTCAATTCATTATGAAACATTCTCCTTATCTTATTAGGAACAAAAACTGTTAAATTCTGTTGTATTTTCTTTTCATATTATACACATACTTATTTTTCTGTTGCAATTTTATTTATATGTAATGCATCAAATATTTAAAAGTCATACAAAAATGTGAAACATATTTTCATGGTATAGTTGAAAGATTATTATTTTATAATATAAATCCAAAAAAAAACTTATTTATTAAAAACTTACTTATTTATTACCAAAATTTTAATATGCAAAGGCTCATTTAAATTTTTTTTCTTTGCAGTTTTTCATGCTAATTACTATAAATTTTATGTACATAAAAAATGCTCTAGTATATTCTTACATTGAACAATCTATATCTTGATAATAACTAACTTTGAAAAAATATTCAACTTTTTTAATAAGCTTAAAAAATTAACTTGTCAATCATGTATGTTAACTGCATGTTTCCTCTCTCCCTTCAGATTTCACATAGTATACAATTCTACTTTCACAAAATGATTCACCATATATTATCTAATAAAATTTCCATCCTTCCCCCCAATCTATATTATGAATTGTACCACTGACTGGTTCAATTTGTAACATTTTAAAACATTTCAACTGTCAAAAGTATCACAGATCACATTCAACTATTTAAAATGAACAGAACTCAATTTCCACAAATGAATAAAAAATTGATTTATATTTGTAGTATGAGAAATCATTTTCATGAGAATATTATTTGAAAACCATAACAAAAAATAAAAACACAACTTTTTTTTTATCAAGACTATATACTATTTTCTATGTTTATCAAATTTTTACAATCATTAACCATTGAAAATGAGAAAATTTTATTTGTAAAATTTCATTAGAACATATTCATTTATACAAGATAAGAAAAATAAAAAAATAAAATGAAGAAACCATATACAGTGGCTCCCAAAGGTGTTCCTAAACTTACGAGTTTCAGTAAAATGTTGCTTTATTTAATATTTGAAAATGAGAATTGTATAACAATATCTATAGATATCTCTTGGCAAAACTACATAAAATATTTTATGAATATGGAGAAACTTTTTTTTTTGGAAAATCAATAATCAAAAAGTGACAGAAACGTTACCTCAAAAAAGTCTTTGTACACTTCAAAGAAATTTGCACATATTAATAAAAATTGTAGTATTTCTGTCACTTAGTATTTTGTAGGATATCCTACAACATTTACAACAGATTTCAAACGTCTGAGTATACAGTTTACCTATTTTCTTTTCTAAAATCCACATTAATGTTCCTCCATCTTCCCATCATTACAGTTTTTAGTTCAGTTTTTGTATTAATGTTGTGTCTTCCTACTCTAACCTCTATTTCTCTCCAAATGTGTCGTATTGAGTTTAAATTTGGTGACTGAAGTGTTATTTTCAGAAATAGACATTTATAGAGGCACCAAAGGTGAATATTGAGGTCTGTATGCTTAGGGTCGTTATCCTGACAAAAAATAAAGTTGTTTCCAATACCCAAATTTTCAGAGGATAATTTGAATAATCTTTTAAAATATTTAAATAAATAAAGCATGGTTGATTAAGCCATCAATAAATACCAAATTACCTAATCTGATATACACCCATCACAAGGACACCTCTACCACTATGCTTTAGTGTTCCAACGAAGGTCTTGAGACTGAGTTCCTCATTTTTTCTTCTCCATACAATAAGCCCATCGGAAATAAAAATATTAAATTTGCTTTCATCTGCAAATAAGGCATGATTCAATTATGATTCAGGTTTATTTATCATTGATTTTGAGAAGGAAAGCCTAAGTTTTCCAATTTTTGCACTCACAAAAAATTTTCATAAAGCAGAATGCCTATGTAATCAATCTGATCTGAGTACTCGTTCAACTGTTTTAGGTGAAATTGGAGTAGATAGGTTTTCAGTAAATTCTGTAGAAATATTCATAGTACTTAAACGTGGATTTTACACAAATTTTATAACTATAAATCTGCTCATGCTGAGCTAATTTTGCCAGGCTACCAATTCTTACTTTATTTTCTATCAAATTTTCCTCTTTAAAGCGTTTTATCACATACTCCACTATAGAATGGGGTAAATGTACTAATTTAGTGATATCCTGGTTGGATCTTCCACACTTATAATGAAAAATTAACTATTTTTGAATGCTGATAGTTGTTTCTGTGCAACTCATTTTTAAATATTACATAAAATATAATGGAGAAAGAAAGCAAATAATAAAGCCAAAGGTTTTATTAAACAACACCAAAATGAATAATATAAAAAAAATTGACAGGCGATAATTTTATTTATGAAATTTTATGAAAATGTTGGTGTTTTATCTGATACCTGGCATTTTTCATTTTACAAAAAAAAAATAAGTATTTATTAAAAAACAAACAGTTTGGTTTTATTCAGAATAGTATGGAGGAGATATCGAAAAAACATAGGCTTTATATTACAATTCGATTTGGGACTACAGCGCTTTTTCTACAAGATTTTAAAGTGTACTGTACAAACACTTTAGAGAGCCACTGTATATGAATACATTCTCCAAAACTTGTTTATGTACATTCCAGACAAAACAAATATATTACATTTTTATTTCATCATAATATTAATTAACTTTTACAACTTTTTTGTCACAACATATTTCAATCTGAAAACTTACTAATTTTAATAAATTGTTATATTTTATGATTATTTTTTTCTAATTTTTTGTCATATATTTTTAAATAATTATTTATGGAAATATCAAAATTTGTTGAATATCTATTCAAGTAAGATAAGAAAATAATTCTGTCTTAATAGCTATAAGAATAAGTAATTATTAATTAATATCCATAACTAACCAAATGTAAATAATTCAGAATGTTTTTTAAAACTATAAATAATAAAATTTTCTTATAAATATGTTTTATTATAATAAAAAATATGCAATAAGAAAAAATGTTAATTTGCTATGCAGAAATAAGTAGAGTGCAGTAGAAAAATTGATCTACTTGCAACTTATAGAAACTGCATAATCTCATACAGACATTTTAACATGATTACTTTTCAAGATTGCAAATCATTAAAAAGAACTCACTGTAAAACTTTAACATGATAATTTGATCCATGGCCTTCTATTTGCATACCATTATGGCACACTCCTTTCTTGTTTAACTAAAAATAATAAACATTCTCCATAAAGTAAGCATATGATATTATAATCAGACAAAACAAGACATGTAAGTCTCTTACCTCACCACATAAAGCAGAATAAGGAATTCGTTCATCACACATAGCAACAATATGAGAAATTTCAGAAATAAAAAAACCTGTGTATTTAACTTTCTTTACATTTGTCTCCCCATGTGTCAAAATCTGAAAGATTCATATCATGAAAACTCAAAGAAATATGATCAAAAAAAATGTGAGCATAATTCTACATTCATATAAAAATTAATACTCACTTTACGCTTTTTTCCTATTATTGGATGTTCACCTAAAATAAATTTATTTTTGATTGTTACTTATAAGCATTTAATTGAACACACTTTTAAGACATGAAACTAAACTGTAAAAAATTTCAAATTGGCTTGAACAGAAGTTATTTGAAATCAATTATTTTTCAATATCAACAAGTATGTCACTTTTAAGTGTTTTCAAATTTGAGGTAATAAAATTTTTAGATGATAAAAAACCCCTTTAAAAGAAAACAATTGCTGAAAATAATTATTAAAGTAAATTATTTTAGTTTTAAATTGTAGTACAAGTGAAAGAAACCATAATTATTAGTGTAATATGACAATTTACATGTTCTAAGTAATTAAACACAATAATAAAAAATTTTGAAAATAATGATAACTATAATTGCACATACAAATCAAAGAGAACATTTGAAAACCACAAAATTTAGAAGCAAAACTTTGTTTATGCTTTTTCTTATAATGCTTTTTAACTACGCAAATTTGCTATTTGAAATACTGAATTCTTCAAAAAATAAACAATTTGCTGTGTACACAATCATTTTTAACTGGGACACCATCCAATTATTTAAAAAACCATGATGGCTGGAACTTGGTTAATCCTCAAAGCATTTCTTCAAAAATTTTAAAATGAATAAAAAACATTTAATGAATATTGTTTTTAATACTAAATTTTATTATTTTAAAAAGTTATAAATTGTGGACCACATTTATAACTTTTTAAAATAATAAAACATTTCATAAGCATTTGGAATCTTGCTTTTGTAAGTCAATATTCAAAGATTTGCTTTGCACATGTGCTGGATGTTTAAAAGGTGTCACTATGTCAAACCATCCAGAATTGATAGGGTTTTGAGGCCATGTGATCATTTGAAGGGAGTGTTTTATTTAGCCACATCCACAACTTATATGGAGGCATTTGTTATCAGTTTCATGACTTTGAAAAGAAAATCAATATAACATGTGGAAACTTGATTAATCTATATTTTTCTAAAGCGTCACTTAAAAACTTCATTTTTATAGGAAATGTCTCATTTTTGTAGGAGTTTTAAAGGAATTTAAGGAAGAAAAGAAAAAATAAGAAATTTTAGGAATTAAGAAGAATTTTCTGTAAGACTTAAATACACTGCTTTCAAACATGCCAGAAAAATTAGCTGCGTAGATTTTTTAAGATTTTATTTTTAGAAAGTCACATAAAACTATGTACATGTTTTCAGTTATGAAAAATTTCAAAATCAGAAAATTATTGCACAAAAATTTTACTTGCAGAATCTTTACTACCTTGAAATCTACATATAAGGTGTATTTCACGATTCCCTCATGTACATATGCATATGCCCAGAAACTCTAATGATCTACTTATTTTGTTTAGATTCATCAGACTAAGAAAAAAAATAATGCAAAGTTCATTATACATTCCTTTATGTAAAAATTAATCAAGAAAAAATTAATAAAATATAATTTATAAGAAATCAGTTAATTATAATTTATATTATAGGAATTCATTTCTCCAGAATCTGAACAATGTAATTTAAATAATTGTTGCATTTTATAAAATGTATGTAACAAATATTTTAAGGAATAAACTCATGGTAAAAAAAAATTAACTTACCATCAATTTCTGTTCCTGGACCATGAGTAGATATAAAGTTATCTAAGGTAGCAAAATCCACAATTTTTAGGTATGTTTTGGGCAATTCTGTATCGATAACACCTTCTACTTTTTGTTCCATTAATTCATCTTCTAAAGGCTGAGGTTCAACTGTCAACAGATAATAAGATGGGAGGATCTCACACCGATTTGAGGGGTTTTCCAGTAGTTTGATAACCTACCACAAATAAAATTGGGTAAATAATGTATGAATGAACAAAACATCATGAAAAAAAACCTGTTTGATAAAACAAATACATAAAAAAATTACACAAATAAGTATATTTGCAATTTCATAACATAGTTATTAGAAGATGAATTCTATTTAAATAAACAAATAAGCATATTTATTTATTTAAATAATATTAATCTCCTATTCAGAGTTTCAAGCCATTTAATAACAATTAATAGGTCATAAATAGTTACCGCTTATTTTCAATAAATAGAAAGGTTGAAATCTTATCAATTACTACGTTCAAAATTTTTACTCGAAACATTTATTTGCTAAAGTTTGTGACAATATGATCTTAACAAAAAATTTTTAAATTAACATCAGACTAAAAAGGAAAGAATATTTTTGATAAAGATTTCAACTGAAAGTGCCAGATAAAAACTAGCAAAACTTTATTTAATCATAGGAGATCAGAGACCTTAAATTATAAAATGCTAAATATTTTATTTATTTTTAAATATTAGCGATGAACTATAATATTAGAATTATAAATTAGGTCTCTATGATCAGGCAAAATAATTTGCTTCTGAGCAGAGTTATTTTCACATTTAAAGAAGCATCTTCAGGCGAAAATAATTTCTTAACAAATCTACAAGTGTAACACAATAAACATGCAACAAATATTATTATAAACTTCTAATGAAACAAACAAGATGGACGATTAAATTTACAGATTCTCCTTAATAAGTTATTAACAATAAATTATTTCCATTACAATTTTAGTTTTACTTGCCAATTTATGTTTTTGATTTGGTGTTTTGCAAAACATACCTTATTCGAGAAGAACATAGATTAAAACAGATTTTGGATCACAACACAAACATCAACATCTGGAATGCAAATATCATAATCATCAACTCATGTTGAATTAAAGGCTAGAAAAACCAATCAGCTCTCAGCCTGGTAGGCAAAAAACTACTTACAAGCTTGTTTCTTTCAAAACACTTATTTGTTAAAAAGATTTACTCTTCAGAGTAGTAAATAATTTTAAATGAACTATATCAAATATTTATATTAAATGTAAATCAGTTTTGGTAATTCTGTCAAAACAAAAATTATAATGCTACTAAATGACATTTCCTCTTTTCAAGTTGATGTATGGACTTTTCATTTTATTAAATACAAATGATGCATCTTTCACTGAAAATTAGAAAACAAAAATTAAAATTGCAATTGCATTGAATAAAAGATGAATTTAAATTACATTTAATATACAAAACAAGAAAAAGATTTTTTACAAAAAGCATAAAAAAATATGATGTATACAATTAACAAACCATAGAAACAGTATTAAAGTGCAGAAGAGGTGTATCTAAAAGTACCAATAATTTTTATGTGCACTTACAATATAATACTCCTGATGTTTACAAAGCTTTACAAATAATTTATGTTTTGAGATTCTAGACAGTTCATGATCAGGAGGTATCATTAGGGGTAAATGCTCACTAGCAGTGGCTGGAAGATGCTGAATAGTTTTTTCACAACGACGCATGGTTATCCAGAACCTGTAATAGTCAAAATAATAAGCCTATGAATAAGTATATAAACAAGAATCATTTATATGTAATAAAAAAAACTTTGCAAGCACAAATGTGTAAAATATTTTTAAATTGTCAAAAAACACTCTTAATACTTATAAAGAAAATTTGCAAATTTTAACTTATTTTTTGGGTTCCCAAATTTTTAGTTTTGAAATTTCAAAATCTCATTTTTAACCTCTAAATTTAATTCTAGCGAAATGTGAATTAATAATTTTATCTGCTGGGAAGAATATACTTCTGACCCTTCACAGCCACAGCATTTTTTTTTTTTTTTTTTTTTTTTTTACTTTTTATATACAAAATTTATTTTTACATATAAAAATATCAACCCAAGAAACATTGGAAGGTTTAATCTGATTTTCATCAGGATTGAATTTAATTATTTCATAATTTGCAAATCAAGTAAAATTTTAAAAAGTTTTGGTGTAGAATATACTCATGTAATGAGATACTACAGTAAATTTAGTACAAAATCATTAATAAAAGTACTGTTGTAATAGACAAGTGAAGTACTGGTTTTCATTCTAAATTAAGAATTCTCAAATTAAACATGCACCCCTTTCTTTAATTATATAAGCACAAAATGCACTGATATATAATTTGAACTTATCAAAATAAATTCTTTTGTGTGTTAAGTCACATAAAAGAATGTATTTTAATTGCAGGAACAACCATAATTCAAAATAATCTGTTTCTGAAAAAACATGTCTTTTACACAATTTGAAGAAAACAAAATTAGAAAGAATAAATTAATTCATCTTCAGTAATGTTTTTCAGATTTTAGGTGAATTCTGAATTCATGAAGAGAAAAGTTTTACTTTTAAAAATTAAAATAGTATGATAGCGTTTCAAGAAAAAATGAGCAAATAGTTTCAAAGAAATTTCTTACATTTCTAAAAACTACTTTTTTTTAATTATTCATCCCACTCACCTGCTTTTTAAAAATTCATGAAATTGTATGCAATTATGTACATTAAACTATAAAAGACATTCCATACAAAACAAAGTTTTTTTTTTCTTTAAAAAAAAAAAAGTACGTTATATTTTGATCAAAGAAAGATTTAAAAAACATTATTTACCTTAATTCAGAAATGAGGCTTTCAACTTTTGATGGGTCCTTATTTAAATAATTTTGAATATCATCCATCATTGGAGGTTCTAAAAAATCACATTATAAATAATTTAACAGTATAGGAAAAAAAATCTTGTAAAAAGAGTTAAATTATTTACCAAACTGAGGAACATGAGCTAGAAAATGCCCAGTATGTGTATTGACAGTAATGAGTAGTTCCTCTGATATCATACATGGCTGCAAAATTGGAAGATGTAAAACTGCTGGTGATCCACTAATAGTACCTGTGGAAAACAATAAAATTATATTTAATGAGAAAGTGAAGATATTTTTCATAAGCATATATTTAAAAAAAGCTGAAGATAAGCATAATTTTTCATTTATAAAATGTTTTCTTTTAAGTATGAATTTTATTTTGTATGTTTGTTTCTTTTAACCAGCATATTAAATCATTTTTCTAATAGAACTTTATTCATAAAGAGAGAAATTCCATAATTATTTTAGCATCCAGAGTTTATTTTTTCTATTTTATAAGAAATATTTTATCAGTTCCAACGAGTTCATAAAAACAAGTATCTACTCTATATTTTTGGATAAAGCATTTAAAAATTTTAATTTTCCTCCCAATATATTTTGTATGTACATTATGTTCTGTTTCATTATTAGAAATATTCTTCTTTCTTGAATACAATATAAATTAAAGATAGCAACTCAATTCATTTGCTGATCTTAAAACTTATTTGCTATTTGAACATAAAATTGAAAGAACAAATATTTTTTAATTCAATTTTGTACTGCATAAATGCATTAAAGTTATTTTGATATTTTTGGACTTTGTGAATTTTTTTAACCCAAGTTTTTCAGTTTTAATTATATAGATAATATATTGAATACTTTAATTGATAATTGATAATTTGAATCCAAAATTGCTTAAGGTTTTTTACAAATTAACTGCACAAAAATAAAGAGCATTGATACATATGGTATTGGAAATATATATTAGAACTAATAATATTGCATAACATAATAACATTGTGTATAAAATTTTAAAAAATAATTTCAAGATGCATTAGAATTTGCCTTGGCTGATCTTTTTGATTTTCTTTCACAAAGCATTTTATATATTTAAAACACCAATGGATAATAAGACAATATTTCATACTGAAATTTATGGATAGTAAATTAAAGGATCAATTTTAAATGGATAATTATATTAAAATTTGGAAATGTATTTGTTAATTCAACTTCTTTTTCTAAAAAGACAAGTTTTTAACTAATTATAAGTTAAGAAATTTATGTTTTTACACATATCTAAGATTAATTTCATAAAAGCAGGTTTTTTTCAGATTCACTAGGAAGTCAGAAAAGTAAAGAATAGTGAATTGCTTTAATGCAACATTATTATTTAATATTAAATACTATAATTTTAAATGTTTTTACAAATACCAATTATTACTATACTACAACTAGAGCGCAGAAACTAAAAAATTATGATAGTTGCTAACATGTTTTCTATATTGCTTTTATTGCAACTATTAAAAGGAAACTTATGGAAACATTATTAAAATGTGACTATGGAAAAGTGGAAAATCTGACATTCTGCACACCTAAAAGCACAATTTTTCTTTGAGCTAAAAGAAAAATGATTAACACGTAAATAAACAAAGCAGGACAAAAAAAAAAAAAAAAAAAAAAAAAAAAAAAACTTTTCTTTAGCTACATAAAATGTCATTTCTTAAAAGTGCTTACGACAGTATTTCTTTTATTTAAATAGTTGATAGTCTCTTAATTATTTAGTTTTGAGATTTTCTATCTTTCAGTCAAAAGAATTTATAAAGCAAATACTTTTGAATGTATAAAATTATAATAAAAAAATCATTGTTTATAGGCATATAATCCTTGTAACAATTTTCTTACGAGCAAAATGTCACCAAGCTTATGTAACGGCACACATTTTTTTTAAGTATCCAACAAGCACTTAAATAAGTTAATTAATGCCAGTTATGAAGTATTATGATATTTAAGCAAAAGTCTTAACTTTTGCTTAAATATTTAATATCATACACGGAGATCAATTGCCAAAAATAGGTCAGAATGGAAGAAATTTCTTGCGACGGCCTTGGCTCATCAGGGACTGTCAAGTCAATAGATAAATATCTATTGACATGGGAGTTTATTCTTTGTTTGGAAGTTTATTCCCCAATAAAATATAATAATATTTAATTGGAGAATAAACTTTCAAACATTCTGAGGCAGTATTGTTTGCTTTGCTTAAAGTATTTCTCACTTTCTTGCAATTCTACTTGAATAGATAGACAGGAAATTATTTTAGTATAAGGACGGTATTATAATATTTATTGCTAAAAGAGGAAAATTTAAATATTATTGCAAGATTTTATTTGTGATATTACAATATGACTACATATATATAGATGTGTGTGTGTGTGTGTTTGTGTGTGAGTTAAAAATATTTCACTTTTCTTCTCCAAATAAAACAAGAATCATTGTATTAGAATAACAATAGTTCTTGCTACAAAAAAAATTAACAAAATTAAAACTTTTTACATTTAAAAAAAAAAAACAGAAAACAGAAAACTAAGAAAGAAAAATAAAACTTACATTCCGATATTCCCAATAAAGGTTTTAGAATATCACTCAATTCCTGCAGCTTATGCTTTGTACGTATATGGACGGTGTGAATGAGGAGTTTTTCCACCGAAAGAAAATCAGACTATGAAAAAAAATTTAAAGTTATTAAAGTTAATATCTGCAATAAAATAGGAAAAACTGCAAATAGGAATTGAATGAATAAGAGAAACTTGATTAAACACATCTATTTACTTCATTCAACCACAGTATTAGAATATTATGCCAATTTCATAAAGCATAATAAATACAGTTCACATATGTAAGCTAATCATGACATTTGTAAATTTCATTTTATTTATGGCATTTAGAGAATACAGTTTTAACATACACATTCCTTGAAAATTGAAATTATACTTGATAATTCTACAGTAACTAAAATATGCAATTCCTACATCAATAGTAATTTGAATCTATCAAAAATTAATTTTGCAGCTTTATTCTCATGAAAATTCAGAGTTAATTAAAATGAATAAGTTAAGCATATTTAAATTGGAATTATAACTTGTTAACAAATATAATACATATTTTATTTGAATTAACATTTTATGCAGAATTTCTACTTGTAGAAAACTATTTTTGTAATACTTTAAATATCTTTCATGCTCACTTAAATTATTTTTTATGCCATTTTAACACATTTGAAAAATAAAAACAAAAGTAATCACTATTTATGAAAGCTGTATTTTGAAGCTAAATCACAATTCTACAAATATAAAATTTCAAATATCAGTTTGAAAAAAATTTCACGTTCTATGTTCTATACTTTTAAGTGGGATGTCTCATGACCAGACTCTCCTCTGTAAAATATCAAAAGATTCATTTACAGTGAATTAAAAAATAATTGAGCCTCTGTACATAGTGATGCAGTCATAAGAAGTAGTGTCTTGTTCAACAAAAGTAGCAAAATCCCCAATTCCCTGCCTTGATCTGTTGGAGTTACTTGCTTTCATTTATTTATTGGGCATGATTATTTGTTGAAGCACTTACATCTTACTGGAATCAAGGATTTGACTTTTTTCTTTAAATGGCAACAGAGGGACATGGATAGTGAACCCTTGGGCATTCGTCAATTGCCTTAAAGTTTCATGAAGACAACTCTAAGGACATGAATTTTTTCTTAAGCTTTATCATCATTTTATTGGGCTGGCCATCAACTAATGCCAGATGGTGAAGATTGGAGAGAAATGTAAAAAAACTTTCTATACTTTCGTCAGTAACAGAATCATTTCTTGGAGACTGTCAAAATGTAATATCATTGTATGCAAAATATGATCCACACAAAACCTAATTCTGCAATTTTTAGAACCACTAATTACATTAAGCAAAATAAATCTAAATAAATAGTTAATATAAAACTGCAATTTCACTTGTAAAATCTAAAAAACATTTTCTAAAAATAATCTAGTTGAAAACAATTATATTTGTTTTTAAAATACATAAGATTTTAAAATAAATTATTTTAATCAAACTTATGTTTTCATTTTTCTATATTTTAAAATAAACATTAAATAATTGATTTATAGAAAGCTTACAAATGAAATATATATATATTTTTTGGAAATTTTATTTAAATGAGTAAAAAGAAAATCAGAATTCCTTCAATGTTATTTTTTTACAATTATGAGATCATTTAAATAAATGAATAATTTTTTCTTTATTTAATAGTTAATAATTTATATAAAAACAATAAAAAATGTGTTTATTTATAACGTCAAAAATTTTAGAACTTATATAGCCAATTACATTAATTACTCACTTTTATAGCTTGATCAGCTAGCTGAGCATCTTTATGACTAAGATGGGGAACATGCGTAACTTGCAATGGTCTGCTCGGATCATTGGGATCCATTTGAACACATAGTTTACAGCTTGAACATTCTCTACTGCCAGTATGCTCCTTGTCTCCAAAGTTTTCTTCATGTTTAATGTGCCTGAAATACACACACACAC
>JAPDSC010091274.1:0-21636 GCA_026290005.1 Latrodectus geometricus | reverse complement strand
ACGCATATATATATATATATATATATATATATATATATATATATATATATATATATAAAGATAATAAATAAAATGTATTGATAATATAGTTACATAATATTGTTTATAATAAACTAATTTTTGTTAAAAAGCAACACTAAAAAATTGAAATTGATCACTGCAGTTTAAATAAAAAAGGCATGCTTACCTCCAATAAGACATCACTAAACGACTTCCAGCCGTATATTCTTCCACAACAATGCAGTCTCTCAGTCTATCACGGCAAAGACGAAGAACCTGGAATGTCATTTTCATTCGAAAATATTAAGATTATTTTATGAATAATATAATTATTGCTGTGTGTGAATAAATATAGACAATGTTAAAAATTACATCTAAAATAACAATATGTAAGCTTTTTCAAAAAATGATAAAATATAATTCAGAAATTGTGTTTACCTATCACATACACTGATGCACTTCTAATATTACAAAAGCAATTTAAAATATTTTTCTCAACAAAAGGCTCTTCAGCCAAACTCTAGCTATTTTCAGAACTATAGAAACTCTTCAAAAATTTTATTATGCTTTTAGGAACTTAACAATCTTAGCTTCTTTGCTTTTAGAGCTTCAACAGTCTCAGCTTCTTAGCTCTTGCTCTTAATCTTTGCTTTTAGAAACTTAACAATCAAAAATCAGTAAGATTTTGTACTTTATTTAGTTAATTCATTTTAAATACAAAAAAAATCAAACTCTGCATTTGAATGCAGATTTCCATATTTGGATAGAGCATATTACATCAAAAACTATTTAAGAACTTGTATTGAACTGCAATTCTAATTTTACTAAATTTTTCATGAAGACATGTCTTTTGTATATTTATTTATTTATTATTAGACTTTTGTATGAGTATATCACATGTTCTCCTGGAGAAAAGTACTTGATGTAACACTTTAAAAGATCTAAATGAAACATTTTATCTTAAAAGCAAAAATAGATAATTCCATAGTAAAAATTGGCATGTCACTTGGGGGTTGTATATTCGGATAGAGCAAGAAATACTGTCTAATTATCAATGATAATTGTAAAAGCTGACTTAAGCAAAAAGATCTAATTTTTCAAATCTTCTTCTTAGAACTTATACATTGAAGTATAGTTAAAATTTTCTTTGAAACGATGCAAGATACAAAACAGGATTTTCAATTTGATAAGTTTCCAGAAAATTCCACTTTTTTTCAAATATTCATTAATTTGATTATTGTTGTCCATACTTTCAAATAAATAGCAAATCACCTAGAATGGGTTCAAAATCAAAGTTTATAAATTATGAGAGCAAGAAAAAGCTCACATCTGTCATTCTTAATTATCAAACATGCTTGTGATACCTTACAGAACAATTTTGTTATTCAATTTTATATTACATAAAAAATTTAATTATACTTTCTGCTTCAAATATTAACATTTACAAGACAAATACTGTTTGAAAAACTTTTAATTTGCAGACTTCGTTTGAATATCTTGACTCACACACATTGGTATTTTTTACTATATTAAATTCAGTTCGTTTTTTCAGTACACAATTTTCTCAATTACACCTTTACATACAATTGATAATATAATATTCTTCTCTTAGAATAAAAACTTAACTTTCAAACTCAACAATTTATAATAATATTAATTAAAAAAATTCAGCACAAGATTTAAACTAGGCAATAAAAATTATATAGTTATAACATTAAGGTATCATAAAAAACTATCAAACCAACAAACATTACTGAATTTTGTGTATCAAAATTTGATATTCACAAACACAATTGCGAGCATAAAATTCTTATCCGTTTTAAACAATTTTTGTTAATGAGGTATTAAAACTAATACAAAATAATTGAAAATCTCATTTTTCTCAAAATCAAGACATTAAAAAAATTAACGCTAATTAGTAAAAATAGTTTGAGGGGTTTAATAGAACAACAAAGCAAAACATACCTGTGAGTGCAAAACTTCTAGCTGAAGACTTTGACAAAATGAATCTTTACAAAAAAATTAAGAAATATCACAATTTGCATACTACTACAACAGCTGCAACAATAGGTTTGAAAACATTGCTTTAACAGTATTTTATAAATAAGTATCTAGATATTTTAGGTATACAGAAATATATTCAGTTTAACCCTTTCTGGCACACTACCCTTTAAAGTTGAAATATTAAGGAAAAATTTTATAGGCTGTCTATTTAGGCCTCAAATAGTGTACATTAAAATTTGGTAAAGATTGCACAGACCATTTTGATTTTGTGGGTGCTCCATCACATGGAACACTGTGCCGTAAAGGGCTATGAAAAACGAGCATTGCAATGAAACACGCTAACACACAAATCTTTCGTAATGAAAACACACAAATCTTTCGTAGCAGACTTAGCGTACCCCAGGGTGCACCACAAGGAGGACTGCTACTCTACAACCCCCCAAAAAAAGGAAAAAAAAAGGGTGGGATGAAAAAAGTGATTTTTATGCTATACAAAAAAACATGTAAAGATTGGTTTGCCAAAGAATAACTTCAATTAATTGGTAAGGAAAAAGCTCTAGACAAATTGAAAAGGGGCTTTTTTCTCACAAGTCCCAAATATCTTTACTTTGACAACTTATCAGCGTAAAATCAGGCAGCGACTTCTGCACAGTCTGTTTAGTTACCCAAGTAAGGTCTTGGGGCTGCATAGAGGGGCCTGGTTGGAATAAATCATCACCATCAGATTGAGACTGTTCAAGTGGTATAGAAACATATTCCTCTGTATCACTGTCTGCATTCTCAGATTCATTACCAGGGGGCAATTCTTGAAGCATTTTTATTGCTTTAGAAAGACTAAGACTTTATTAGCAATTAACAAATTTAAAAAATAAACTACAAATTAAATTTTATTTGCATAAAAAAGTATAAACTAAAATATATAAATTCAAAAAAATATCTATACAATAATATAAAATAAGTAGTAACAAAAAGGAAAATCGAGAACATAAAAATCATGCACCTTTTATCTAGAGATGACGCGAAATAACTGATATAATCCTAGACCCCGCTGAAGCTTCCCAATTCAATAGGTCGAAAAGGGTGTAGAAATATTTCCCATACAAGAAATCCTTCTCTGTAAATTCCAAAGCAAAAGTTCAGGCCTCCCCAAAAGAGAGAAAAACAGTAAACATAAACACAGATGTTTCCCTCATCATACTGTTCAAGGCTAATCCCACACTGATGGCATAAATGAAAACGACCGTAGCGGCACAGTGTTCCAGGGGATGGAACACCTTGTTTTATTCAATGATTCTAGGTATACTATATGTGTAAAAAATTTAAAGCAACATAGAATAAATAGTTCAATGAACAGGCAACAAAATAACACAGAAATTTTTTTCCAAACATTTATTTTTATAACACAAAAAAAGTTGGGAAAAATTTATTAAAAATAAAGGGATTAAAATAACATAAAATAATTTAACATTATTTGTCGCCTTGTGAGGTGCTGCCATCTATTATCAAAAAAGAACGTTTAAAGAACGTTTTAAAAAAATTTGATCTATTTAGCTCTAAATTCAACAGTTTGTTAAAAATTTAAAGTTTGATGTTCCATCACATGAAACACTGCGCCGGAAACAGTTAAACATCATATCTAATTTTTTTGTTTATCAAAAATTCAATACAATGTAACTAAGGATCAATGTCTATTATTTTCATCTCCTGAAAACTGAGGTTAGTTTACACGACAATAAAATTGGAAATTCAATAAACCAATTTCAGAAGTACATAAAAAGGAGAAATCATACCATTTTTTAGGGCTATGAAATTAAGACAACACAAACTGCTAATAAAAAAATGTGAAGAAACTTGACATAAGGGATGATTAAGTCCAATAATTATTTTCTGTTAGAAATATTCTACATAAATTTTATGGAATTAACATTTTATAAAAAAAATTCTTTCTTAATGAATTCAGTTAATAGTAATGAATGTATTTTGATAAAAAAGGTTTCACATTATAATTTAATCAGCATTCATACATTACTATATTAAAGAAATTTTTAAATGAACAGCTTGTTTTCTTAAATGAATAAATATTTCAATCTCTATAAAGGATACGAAGACAGTTATATAGCTCATGCAATGGTTTTGGGTTATCAATTAATCTAGATTGAATCAGTTGATGAATGTAATTAACTTGCAAAGAATGTACAAGAGCTTCTCCATCTGAAATTAAACAAAATTCAATATCATTAAACATGCAGGTAGGCTGATATACTTAATCCTTTTTACAAAATTCTTCCTACCTCCAGTTTCTTTATCCTCCACAAGTATGTCTATGTCTAAAAGCCTCCATGATACATGGGCACCATCACCCATCAAGGTAAGAGAGACCTACAGTAGAATAAATTTTGCTTTCAACAAAACAAAATTATGTACACATTAAAGTATCTAGGCTTATTTAACTGAGCTCCAAGATTTTTCTATAAACTATTTTTCAAATATTTAACAATTAGAATTATTGAAATTTTAAGTTCAAAATAATTGCAATTCATTTCATTTTATTATATTACATTATAATATATACTTCTAGTGTAATTTATGTCAATTTCTTTTATATTTATTTATATATTTTATTTCTTTTAAAAATGAAGATTTCATGTCCCTTTTCCTTACACACTAAAACACTTAAAAAAATAAAAATAATAAAGACAATACAAAAATATTAATCATTTTAGTTTAGTAACTCTGATCTTCAAAACAACTATCATACAATCAACTAACCTCCAAAATTATTTTCCCATATTTAATATTCCATCATGTATTAAAATAAAAAATTTTTCTATTATTCATTATAAAAATATTAATAATTTAAAAGTAAAACTATTATTCTAATAGCATTTCCTCCAACACAACAAAAAGCTGACTTTAATTTTTGACATCATTCATTACAAGAACACATACATCCAGCCTTATCCTTTTCTATTTAGTTATTTTGAACATTATTTCTCAGGGCAATACAAAATAACATTAACACTGTCAATTATTTTTTAAACTTGACATTGTATTCACCAAAATTCACACAGCAATGAAAAAAAGAAAAAAATGTGCTTTCATTTTCAATGTCAATTTACGATTTTTCTAGGGAAGTTGTTAATTTAAGAGTATTAACAGGCTTGCAATTTTCAAAAGAATGATATCACTGTTGATTTAATAATGATGACTCATATTTGTTAATATGAGCCCTCATGTTGTGGATGATGAATGCTGGTTTGTTTGCTGTTCTACAATAATCTTTTACACATAAAAGTACAATTGATTGAACTTACAGTTTAAAGAACATTATTGAATATTATAAACGTCCACTGCCCAAAGGAAAATGAATTTATGAACTTTTGAACAGAAGGATAAACTGTTAATTGCTTAACAGATATCTCAGTAAATATTCAGTTACAATTTGTCAGACATTGATCTGAAGCAGATAATTGAATATCATTTTAATACCATAACTAGTAAAAAAGTTGCTAGTCAAAATTTTGTTTTGCAAATAATAGCAGAACTTTGAAATTTACAGTATCGTAGAACAAAATTTTCTAATTAAAAATTTTTTCTAAAAATAGAAATCAGTTTTTTGGACAAAAAAGTGACATTCAAGCATTTAGCTTTAAAAATTATCTTTGGTATTACTATAAATAATCACAAAAATATAGTTCACTTAGTTCAAAAATGTATCAATTGTATTAATAATGTAAAAAATTGCAATGTGTATCAATCAAGTTAATTGTAAAAGGAGTCACATATCATTCATTTGACACATTTTTCACATGACTGTTACAACTCTAAGTGCTACCCATAATAACCTTTGCAGCTTTATCTGACATAATTAATTAGTAGTAATGTTTTCTGTAAAAAATGTAGTGTAACAAAACATTTTTAACTTTTTTAAGTGGGTTTTTTTAGTTGAGAAAATTAAAAGGGTGACTTTTTATTTAAATATATATATTAGAAGTTTAAGAAATTTTCATTGCTATTAGGAATATGTTTGGTCTACTGAGCATTGTTAATTCAACTGATAGTACAGGTACTTTTAACTTTTTGTATTTTAAAGTCATAAAATCATTATGTTTATTATATTATGTTCCAATTCAAATGCATTATAAGTATTTATCATAAAAGATTATTAAAATTTAATGTAAAAAATTTTATACCTAATGTCACCATAGAAATTAATGTAACATTTTGCTATTTGGAAACTAATAAATACACATACAATATAAACTCTGAGGAAAATTACGAATTTTTAAATTAATCAAAAGAAGGAATTTTATTTGTTAAAAATAGTTCATTTAGATACACTTTCAGAATCTACACAAAAAATTACACAGTATTTTGCTTATGAAAGCATAAGAACCTTACCTCAAATTCGTGCTCAACATAAAATGTAACACGTCCATTTTCTGAAAGAAAAAAAAATATTACATTAAGAAATACAAAAATAAACTGGAAAAAAATGGAAAAACTAATATATTAGTTTAATATATTGGAGAAATATTTATACTTAGAAATTTGTGCTTAAAATGATTGTACTTTGATGATGATTTCATGCAAGTATTTTAATGTAATTAAAAGTTTTAATTTCAAGTAAATGAATATAATCAAAGAATTTGGTACACTTTTAAATTCACTACTATAAATTTTATTTTAATATATATGTGCATTTTATTTAATTACAGAAATAAAAATGAAAAATTCTTAAGAAATAGTTCACTACAATGTATAAAAGAGCTATTAAAATTGCAACACGAGGAAGAAAAATGGATCTTATTTTCTGTGCATTCATAATATCATGGAGGAAAGACAAGAATAAGTTTGCATGTGGAAGCATAGAAAACAAAAATTAACACATAGTTATTTTCTTTAGTGGAAAAAGCATTTACAGTTAGACTAGAGGCTTAATTTAAATAAAAAAGGCACAAATTTTTATTTAATATAATTTCAGTCCTATACTAGAATTTATTTCACTTCTCATCAGCTGATGTATAATCTTCTAAACTTTCACAAAAGTAACTGATTTAGACTACAATCGAACATCTGCTGTCTTGACTGAGAAGAGAATATACAGAGTTGAAATAATGCTATCTCAAAGATAGGAATAATCTAAAGCATTTCAGAGAATTAATGTCCCCTGTTAACATTACTATATGTAAAGTAGGTACCAGATTATCATCTCCTATTAAAGAAATATGTATTCATCTTGTATCTTCCACACAAATATCTAATGTTGTGCATAGAACTAAGATTACACACACATGAAAATAAAATAAGGTGCCAATTCTGAGTCCAGTGTTATATTTAGTTACAAAATATATGAAGCTGGCACATGTGCAATAATGGTTACTGTTTGACATTAATGTGATTGCAAATAGTAACGCTGCCTATTCAGGTGCTTGTCCTACATATAAAGAGTTTTTGATTCATATATGAGGAATGGCACAGAAAGGCCATAACTTCTCAAATATTAGTGATCGAAGGCTAATAAAATAGAGTATGGTGTGCAGTATAACCCGAGGATTCCATAAGAACACAATAAAATATTTTACTTCATTTCAATTGTTAAACATTTGAAATTGAGACAGATTTAAATGAACTGATTATAAACTAAAAAAGTGTAAAGCTAAAAAAAAATAAAGAAAAATATGTTTCTGAACTCAAATGAGCAAAACATTTAGTTCACTTGATTTTCTAAGAGTAAACAAACATAAAAGAAATAGAGTATTTGTTTTAATTCATAAGAAAATTGCTATTTTGGTTAAGTAAATAAGGAAAGTTATTTAGAAAACACAAATTTGCCTGAATTTTGTAATATAAAAATCAAATGTGCAACGGATAAGAAAATTGAAAATTTTTTTTCTTAATTTGAAGTGTTAAATTTTTAATGTAACTTCTATTTGTCATTTGGTTGTGCAGATTAAAAAAACATCTACAATCAAGAATAATAAAAATAAAATTAAATTTTGGTGGTATCACAAGTATTAGTTAAAATACAACCATAGTAATAAAAGCTACAAAAGTTAATTTTACTGGGAAAAAAATTATAAGAGCAAAATTAGAGTTTAGAAATATGAAATACATTTTCAAGATTATAATTAACACACAAAGAGTTTTTCCAAAATCTAAAGTGAATATGTTTTATAATAATAAGTTTATAAAACATAGAGTACATTAACATTTACATAAATATAATAATTATCCTAAATATATGAAAATATTTTTCATCTAGTGTGATTTCATAGATATTAATTATATTATTTAAATAAATATATGTATATTTTTGCAATTGCTATCATGCATACTTATGTAATATAAAATAAGTCTAAATATAATTCTCTGTTCATAAAATAATTGTGTTTTGATAAACTAACTTATTAAAAACATTTTCTCTGCAAATGTTCATTACAATTCGCTTTTTTAACTATCAGGTTCAAAAATTTTATCAATCTAAATAATAAAATTGTTTTTATTTTACTTCATTATCAAATATTTTACATGACTAAAATCATAAATTTAATTTTAAAAAAATTCACATTATCAATCTATTAAGTTTTAATTGCATTGATTATTATTGTCAGTAAAATTATATGTAAAATTACATGTCATTAAAAAAATAGAAATACTATATTACAGCTGATTTATTATTTTTATTTCATCTATTTCAATAAATTTCATAATTACATAAAAATTATTCCATTAAATACTTCATTAACCAGTAAATGCAAAAGAGCCTAAATGTCAACTTCATTCAGATAAATGTTCATTTAGAATTTTATTGCACAAGTCCCATTTTCCAGTAAATCATCATTTTATTTATAATGAAATTAAAGCAGTAGAGATCAGAGGAGCTTCAAGTCTTGGTTTCTCTTTATTTTTAAAGAAAAACTCGTTATTTAAATTGAAATTTTGATTCTATTATTTGTTTTTGTTTACTAATGTAAATTCCATATTAAATTCAGCATTCTTTACCTCTAAAATAGTAACATGGATTTTCCTAGGGTAATGTTATGAAATTTTAGAAGAAACCCATTCAACTAGTATAATTTAGACTCTTTTGGTTTTGTATAAATTGTAAAGATATTTTTCTGAAATTTAAAGAATTAAAATATATAACTATTTATAAAATCAATCTTTAATTTCTTGAAAATTTAAATGTTTTGCCAAAGAAAAATTAAATAAAATGGCAATTTTAATGGTGGATTCATTTTGCTCATGATCAAATATATAATATTCAATTTAAATGGTTATTTTTATAGATTAGTGGAATCAAAACTTTCGATATATAAAGATTATAAAATACACTGATTAAGTTTAAGTTATAAATATTATAACTTACACACTGTTAAAGATATAAACATGCTTACATATAATATAAATATTCTTAATTGAATATTAAGAACAAAATATTTTTGATTTCTTACAATAACTGAATAATTTTTAACAGGGAAACTATAATTCTAAAGAGCACTATAATTTACATTCATAATTAAAAAATTTTTAATAAATGAATCTAAATTTCTAATGTATGTATTTAAAAATAAAAGAAGGTTATTAGAAATCCTACATAATTATGATGGGAGTGAGATATTAAGTATCTGTTTATATTATTAAATCGGAGTATTTTCTCTCACACTGGGAAGGAAAGGAAAGGAAAAAAAAAAAAATGTGCTATCATAATACGTGAAACTTCCCATATTACATATACGCATATAATATGCTGCAAATAATTCTTAACATTCGTGATTTTTATTCTACACACATTTATATAATTAAAAAAGAATAATAATTTTAAAAGAAAATCTATTTCAGAAAATACTTGAATAGTTGAAAAAAATTTAAAAATCTGAAATTAAAATTCTTGATATTTAAGTATTTAAATTTGCTTATATTAATTAATGATTTACTTATAATAAATGATTTTCACAAAAAAGTTAAGAATATCAGTTTAAAAATAAAAAATCTCTAAAATATAAATGCTATTGGAAGAAATTTATAAATATGCAATCAAAAAAGATGTTTAGAAACACAAAAGTGAAAAGCAAATTAATAGTTCACATTAAATAAACTTAATTTGTGTGCAATTTTTATCATGAAAACTCGGAATACAGTGTTTATTTTCAGGATGAAACACTGACTAATAAAAATCATTAAAGTAAAATCAAAGTATTAACCAATTGTTTAACTATTTACAACTTCATAAATTGTTTTTAATTATCTTAGACACAATATATTAAATTTAGAAAGAGAATACGTGAATAAGGATAAAAAGTTTAAAATGAAAGGAATCAGTATGATAAATAACTTTAAAACTTACCAATAGATAAATTTCGCATTTGTGGAGGTAGCTCAGATGATACTAAACGGTACTGAATTATTTGATTCAAGCGTAATAAAGTATTTCTCTTTTCAGCAGGAGTAATAGGATCTGGGGGCACAATTTTATCCTAAAATACCATAAAACTCATTTTCAAAATATCAAATATTAGGAAAAAATTAAAAAGGTGTAAAAAGATGGGGAAAATAAAAAATGAATGATAAATTCTTACACGAATGCATGTGGGCAGTCTAGAATATGTGCCTAGAGTGAGAACTTCTACAGCACATGGAAGATGGAAACTTGGTAACCTATAGCAAATTAATAAAAAGAAAGGTTCTTAATATGTAAATCTATGTCTGTTTTTTGCCATATTACACTACTTTAGAAGCTATCAAAGAATGAATCATGATTTATTAATGCAGTGCATGCTGAATTTAGATAGAACAAGAAAATTTTTATGAGCTTACTTAGAAACAAAAATGTGCATAACATATACTAGGAAAATTGTAGGTATGATTTCAACCTTATTAATACTTCATCCTTCCTTATTGTAATAGCATTTTATTCATTATAAATTTTTCACTTAATATTTGTTGGCATGGAAATGAAATAATGAATGCTTTTTCTCTAAAGATATAAAAAAAAATAAGGTAGGTGTCTAATAAAAATCCTGTGTATAAGTTAAGATGCATGTTATCTATCTGGCAAACACTTTAAAAATAAATACATAAAAATATCTTGTTTGCAGTCCATACAAGTAGGCAATGATATGATTGTAATTGAAATAAAATTTAATTAAGATATTTAGAATAACAAATATTATCAACACCTACTAGTTGTCAGGCAACTTAAAAAGTAAATTTACCATTTTTCTCATATTAAAAGAAATATACTTAAAACTTTTTGTTTACAAACATATTAAGAGATAATCAGTTAAAACAGATTAGCATTATGATCTAAAAAAGGATTGTATGAATTAAGATAGTGTGGCAGTCATAGAAACTCCTTTAATTATTCATTTTAAGTTTTTAAGATGCATATTCTTAAAACTAAATATATTTTTACACTTAATATAATTGGAACTCTATTAAAATCAGATCACACAAAATAATTAGTTAAAAAAATTACAAAATAATTAACAGTAATACAGAATATTTATTATTATTTGATCAAAGAAAATTTGAATATTTTATTAAAATGAAAGAAGCAAACGAGACAGTTTCTAAGTAATTACTATTTGCAAGAAACAACTTTGTTACCATAGGTCTAATTTTTAAACAAAACAATGTGAAAATTTTAGAAAAAACTCACAATCAATACAAAATATGCAATTAATAATCCAATTCACATAATATTACTATTATGGAATGCAAAGCAATTTTTCAAGATTATTTTTTTATATTGTATTGTATACAAATTTACAACTTCAAACAGATTTACTTACAAAGTTCAGTATAAATTTGTTGCCTTAAATCGATTTTAATCCTTTGAGTTACTCTGAATTTATAAGGTTCATAGTAAAAGGAAAGTGAATAAGAAAAAAGTATATAATATATGTGATTTCAATTAATTAATAATATTAATATAGCTATTAAATTTTGTCAATTTATAGACTAATGATTTTAATTTTCTTTTTACAATTTATGTTAATTAAATATTTAAAAAAATGTTTTATAATCAAAATTTAATTGACTTAAATTCACACCTTGCATTCACCAAAGTTTCTCTAGACATAACAGACAGCATATCAGCCATTTCAACAAACAACATTGATTGCTTATCAAGAAACGCCATAATTGCCTGAAAAAAATTCATTTAAATTTTAAAAATCAATGTATTTTTTTCAAGTCCAATTTTCTTCCCAATTACTAAGTTCAGGATAATTGCATATATGAAAATAACCAAAATAATTTTAATAGTTAAAATAAATTATTATAATCATGACAAATGAATCTCATACTTTTATATTATGCTTTAAAACACAGCAATTAAATAACCTTAAATATTTTTATTCTTTTTTCTATAAAAAATATTATTTTAAGTAAAGGAACCTATTGTCAAATTTAGAAAAAATGAAAAATATAGAAATAAATTCAAATTGAACAGTTAAGAATGAAATAAAAACAGTTAAGAGAACAGTAATATTACTTAAGTAATACTAGAAATAAAAAAAGAAAGAATTACAAAATGCAATATTATATAATTCATTATAAGCAATATTATATTATTCATTATGCAATGATAAGATAATTTATTTAAACACTATAAAAAATAATAAGTTTTCATAAATGAAAGATGAGCATTTCTCTTAATAAATTTAAAAAATGTTACACAAAAATATATATTCTATAATATTGACATTATTCATTTTGCCAATATAAAATCTTTATATTGGCAAAATGAATAATATCAATTTTTTCCATCATAAATTAGTATGTTTGATGCTTATCAAGCATTTTTTTTAACATGAGAGCTAGTTAAAATGTGATTGACAATTTTAATTTGTTATTGAAATATTTCAAAATGTTTAAACTCCATTTATGAGTCAGATTAGTTCAATTTACCAACAATGATTATTCTAACTAAAAATAATATTTTAAACAAACCTAATAATGTATGAAAAGAAACTAAAATATATTTATGAAAAAAATATGACATAAATTGAAGAACAATTATGAATTCATCTAATTAAGATTTTTGTACATTCAAGCGAAAACAATTTTAATATAATGATATAATCTCAAGTTTTTAGAAAAAAATAATCATATTTCATAATTTTATATATTATTATTTCTATTAAATTAGTAAACTAAAAATAAGAACTTTATAAAACAATTTAGTTATGAATTTTTACAATTTAAAATAATTTTTTATTCATGTGTAAAATAATTTGATAGAAAAAATTAAACATTTTTATGAAAACTCACTTTGTTGTACATAGAATATAAGCTTTTTATATCAATGATTAAAAGAAATACTTATATATGTAATTTATAATAATTTGATAAACTCTTTCCAAGTATTAAATTCAGAGTCTGACAAATTTCCAAATAGCATACTTACTGCACACTTTTCAACTTTAGAAGCACTTGCAGCCCATTTTACGAGGGCAAGCAATCGTATAAAAAGCTGCCTTGTCCTACTGGCGAACTGTACAATTTCTATTTTCCTTTCCATATCAGTTTTTCGTGGAAGGCTATTGTAAATAAAATAACAATTCAATTAATTAATATTTATACATTTTTTACTTTTTCCTAATTATTTATTAAACTTAGCTGCCTAATAAAATATTTTCAGATTTCAAATTGTAACTTTGTGGTTCACAATCATCGCATTTATTATGAATGATTTTGTAAAATTCCTACATGTAACCAAGATCTATAAATTGAAAAAATAATTTTAAAAACCATAATATATAAAAACAGTTAAAATAAGTTATTTGTCAGCAGAAATGTAAATATATACATATATTTTCTATACAATGAAAGTATAACAATATACAAATGAATGAATAAGACAAATACCATGAGATAATTTGTATAAAATATTTAAATGATTTTTGTAAAAGATAATATATTTATTAATACTAATCCTACTTCTTTCCACATCGCCTCAAAACAGATTAAAATTCAGAAGTAATAGAAAAAAGAATGTGATTAATGGTTAAAAGATTATTAAAAATTTATAAATCATTTAATTTCTATATTTTTTAGTACACTATAAGGTCTATTATCTACAAAAGAATGTATATGGAATAAGACTGGTTTATAACATTGTTTGCATCAGAAATTTTGACAAAATTTGCCAGAAAATTAAATTCATTTTATTTATTTATTAAAGAATAAAAGTACTTTTAAAAATCTAATGTTCTTTAATTCAACAAATCCTAGAAATCTTAGTTTTCAATTTTCTAAGTAGTCATACCAAAATAATGCAATTTTGAGTCCTTTTAATAATGGGATTATGAACATTTCCTTCTATTTCCATAACATAATGTTTCATAAGAAAAGGATAAAAAGTTAATTTTAAACAATTTACTAAATACATACTAAAAAATAAAATAAAGCTGCAATAAAATAACCTCATTTATTTACATTAATTGAATGACAACATTGCATTGCAATTCATTTTTAACTAGTCAAGCAACCAGTCTGCCTTTAAAAATATATACCATATACAGTTACCAAGCAGGGACCAACTGTGCATTAGAATTAATTAAGAGCTTATTTTTATTTATTCTAAATTAAAAGAGAAACATGTTCATTACATTTCTTCTTATTTAAATTTTAAAATAACTTACTATGTATTTATAACATGTTTTTGAACACACATATATACAAAATATAATAAATGTACAACAATATTTTATAACATAAAAATGCAAACACATTCTAATATAATAAAAACTCATATTCAATTTCAAATTATAATTCACTTAAAAAAAAAATTAGAGTTTCAAGCTTTGAAATTTAAAAATTCCAAACTTCAAATTCATTTAAGTTTCTCTTATTTCATATAATTGACATAAATTAGTAGAAGCTTAAGCTTCTAACTTTCCTTTAAAAATTATTTTCTACAAGATGTAAGAATTTTGAGTATGACTCTTAAGATTTAAATTTCAAACAGACTGTAGGTTGTCATAGGAAACAATTCATTTTTATGTAGTAAACTAGTGTTTTGAGACTGACTAGTAATAGCATAAATAAATACAATTATTTCAATTGAAACACAGAAAAAATAAACCAAAGATTGAAAGTTTTTCTTCCTATATCTTATTATATATTATAATAAATAAGGCATATTGCTATATGCCTTATTTATTTAAAAACAAAATTGCATACTTTATAATTATAAAAATTAGTAGACTATAGGGCTGTTTCTTAAACTGTGGATTGCAGCCCTAATAGAGGTTCTAAAATATTAAATATTTTTACAAAATAAATCTGAAAACAGACAACATGGAAAAAGGAAAAAGATATTTTGATACATTTTTTAAAAATAGAATCATTCATTTTACTTGTTTTGCACTTGATGTCATCGATTCAAAGCCCCTGTGTATGGAAGATCTCAAAATGGAAATGATTTAAGGTTGCAAATTGATTTTAATAACTAATTCATAAAAGATTTTTGGTAATAATTTGCAAAAAAATTTCCCATGATTTCTGAAAGAATACCATACCATTCCTTTACCTTTTCTATGACATATTTGTGAGAGACAGTTTTGTCTTTAGCCATCATAAAAGCAAAATGTCAATTAAATCTAAAGAATATTAAAGTGCATCATCTTATGGGTTGACTATTTTGCTAAGATTTCATAATACAATTAAAAATAAGCAAATACATGCTTCCAATTGATTTTTAACCCTTGCATATAAACAGTTAGAAGTAAATGGGGTTTCCTAAGCAGTGACTTTCCAATATGACCTTAGCAGAAAGGATATAGTTAATTTTTGAATGGTATTTACAAATTATTCAGTTGACTATTTGAGGAAAAAAATGTCATTAAATGCTACCACTTAGCATCATCAGAAAAAAAGATTTTATCTGATTGTTCCAAAAAAAGGTATAAGAGTTAATTATTCTTATTTTACTAACATTTTGGAAAAAAAATTATCAAAATATGCAACATTTGTAGACATTTTTTTTTTTTTTTTTTTTTTTTTTTTTTTTGGCAAAGTACCATTTGAATTTAATCAAGTAATTTTCACATTATTCTATGTCTTAAAAAATAAATTATCTAAAACTGTAATAGTATATAAATATACAAAGAAACTGATAGTTTCACTCACATTCTTGCAATGCTTATAAAGTCCAACAAAACATTATGGAGTCACCACATCAAAAATGTACTTTTATTTTTTTATTTTTATCTTAACAAAGATGTGGTATATTGTTGCATTCTATTAAACAAGACAAATTCACAAATCTAACTAACTTCACAAATCTCACAAATCCAAGTTAACTTTGGAAACATAAATGATGCAAATTCAAACTACAAATATTAATGAAAAATTACTCATAATGGATTGTAATTAAGTTTTTGCTGTTAACCCATTATTCTGTCAACCATTTTGACAAAAATATAGATCATGTAATTTAACAGTATATAAATAAAAAATAAAGTTTTTACTTATATTTGTTACAATGAAGAAATAACTTAAGTGCTCTAATTTTTTTTTTAACATTTTGAAAAACATTAGTAAAATTTGAAATATTCGAATGACATATTTTTTCAATGAAAATAGTCAAGGGAATAATACACAAAAGAGAAAAAAAGTTTCCTTATAAACATCAACTCATATTTGGTAATTAATTTCATTTAGTAAACTTTCCTAAGGAATTTTTTTTTTTTTTTTTTTTTTTTTTTTTTTTTTTTGCTGTATTGAGTTGTTTTTTACTCTTGATGACCTATAATTGAAATGCCAACTTTAGACAAAAAAATTTTAATATTCAAGCATAGAATTAATTTCTTTTCAAATCCAGCAATTGACAGTTCCCCCCCCCTCCTCCTTTAAGCAATATTATGTACACACAATTTATTAAATACACACTCAAATCTTTTTAAAATTGTATTTACTATGCATGTGATTTGAGCACTACAAAAAACAAATAAAATTATACAACTACCTATTAATTCCATAAAATTATAAAGAAATTCAATAACTTTTTGTGTCCAAAAAACTTAAATAACAAAAGTATGAATTAAATTAAAAACATTATATAATCAATAAAAAATATTTAAATTTAAGGAATTCATATTTTGATGTTCATTGAGTTTCATAAAACTATTATACAAAAAGAAAAAAAACATCAGAGGAAAAAATATTCTTTTATCACTGCATAATTTTTCTTCTATCCATATCAATATTAGGATATAAAAATATGTAGCTATAACCAACAAAAAATGACCTAATTATGGAAATTTTAAAAAAGTACTTCAATAAATGAAAACCTAAAATTACTTACAGTTCAGCTAGAACTGTTAATTCATGGTAAGTTCTCTGAAGTATAAAGTCTATAAGTCGAGCCAAGCTAATAGTATTGTTTCCTGGGGTTGGTTGCATTACTTGAGTTGCCATTTGTTGCAATCCACTTAAAGGAGTCTGTCTTCCATCCACTGGAGAAGGAGTCATGATCTGTGCAAAATAACTACATGTAATTTTAAATAATAATGAATAAAATATGAATATTAAAACACTTTAAAATAAAGTTAGTGAAAAGAAACCAATTGCATCCTACTTTTATAGTCATGCAATTCTCTCAGCACAATAAGAGCTTTTTATCTTCCTTACAACAATTTTCAATAAATATACGATCAATGAGTAATAACTTGTTAACAATCTAATAAAAATTTCAGATTCAAGACAATTTTACCCAAGAATATAATAAAATATTTTAGCTGTAACTACTTTTTTTTTGTAAAGTAATTTTAAATTTTCAGGTGCAATATTTGTCATATTATTAGTTGCAATAGCCATATTACATGAACTATTAAAGTACTAAGTTTTATTAATTTCAAGGAACATTTAGAAAAAAAAATGTTGAAAACAATTTTAATTTAATTCAAAATAGAGATCACAACACAGGGAGATCTTTTAATGTTAAAAAGAATTCTTTTTTATTCGTTTGAATTTTGACTTTTCATTATAGAACAGGTAAAATATATAATTACCTATTCATGGACAAATTGAAGCTTAAGTGCAGAGGAAATCAAGCTTTTGAAAAATATAACATAAGAATAGCTAAAGAATATGAAAGTGAATAGACATTTAAAATTAAAAGCTAAGGAGAGTACAATATTCATGAAATGACACTATTAGGAGGTTGTTTTTTCTCTCCAGTAAACTCCAAAAACTCACTCTATAGATTTAACAGATCCCTCTTTTGTGCAGATTTTCTGTTTCATTATTCTATAGTTGTTTCATGCACATAATGACTGATTTGAACCAAACCCATAATTTAAGCAAATATTTACACCCCAGAGGAGAATCAAAAATACAAACACAATTTAACTGAAAAACAAAGCACTAATCTTTCAGTACTGCAACAATTCCTAGCTAGAAATTATATAAGAGCAAATGTGTAATTTTAACTGTATTAAAATTTTTTATTCAAGCTTATTTAATTTTGAATTCCTACAATAACTAACTTGGGTATTTTAAAAATGGTTCTAAAAATACTTATAATTTTTCTTCTTTTTAAATACAAAAAATAAGTAATGTGCCTCTTGTTATATTCAAAAGATCAAATATGATATAACAATAAAAAGCAGTGAATATTTTAACTTTATTCATAAAAACATTTATGCTTTCATTTAATCATTTATAAAAACATTCATTGTAATAAATATTTCATATCAAGCCTCTTTAAAACGTAGATTAAAAAATGTTCTAGTAGTTAAATATCTAGTTTCAAGAATTGGAAAAAAAAAAAAAAAGAATAATTCATAGTTTTTGAAAATTTTAAATAAGCAGTTCCATAAATATACAAAGCAAAATAAACATATTAAAAGTTTCCAGATTTGAGACAATATGGTTGATTATTAAAGTTTTAATTTAATTAGGAACAAAATTACATCTATGAATATGAAAACGTATGGTAGAATCTAAATAAAAAATACTCGTTTGGGGTGATTTTAAATTTACACACCAAGCACTATACCAAACTTAAATTATTTCATTTAGTCCAATATCTGATTTTCAAATACATATAAATTTAAAAATGATAAAAAAATTAAGTACAGCATAATCTCTAAGGATTACTAAAACTAAAAACAAATTGTGCACATTGGAATATGTCAAAGAATTGCTGAACAAATCCATTCCAGTGTAGTAATCTACAAGTTTGGCATCTGTTTCAACTTGTAGGACCACACACAAGCAGCAAACATTATCACCTTCCCAAGAGTCATAAATCCACCACATTAGGTATCTTAAGATTAAGCACTAATTTCAAATCTCAACTGCAAAATAAAAATTTGAAATTAGTTATTCCATTTTATGAGCTTAATTTAGCTTGCGAATATTATGGCGCAAGTAATTTATATGCAATTCATAGTAATCATTAGCATGCGCTATTTATAATTATTATCATCAAATGATGCAAATAATAAAAACTGTCAATTTTCGCGGGTATGTCATCATAATGTTAATTTTGTGATACTGTTAGATATCAGTACTGCTATAATTAATTTCAAAATTCCGTACGCTAACAAGGTCAAAAAAATTATGAATCTCAAAATAGATGCATAAATACACCCAATAAATCAAAGATACAGATCGCAAATGTTGGTTGGTTGGGTTTTATGGCGCAATGTCCAAAAAGGACAAGCTGCGCCACCGCTAATGTTGGGAAATGCACCACATTGTGTATGTTTGGTTTGAGTGTATATTTAAGAAAATTCTATTTCTAATTAATTAGGCAGTGGCACACACTTTAAAAGACACCCAATGCAACATTGCCAAGCACAGATAAATAATTCAGCAACAAAGCTAAATTAATATTGTAAATATCAATTTTTATAAAAAGTTGGTTTCTAATTAAACAATCAATGGCAACCATCTTATAAAAAAACAACCAGAACAATCACACTAGCACTAGTGAAGAACCAAATATTATAGCTATAATAATGCATAATATCCATTTTTAGAAAATTTAACCATAAATGACTACACACATTAGTCTAGATTTAGTTAATGAAGCAATACAATTCAAAAAGAAACTCAAATATTACAACATCATATTTACTACATTTTAGTAAATAAAATAGCAATATATATATATATATATATATATATACCTAATTATATATATATATACACACACACACTTTTTACCAATAAGTATTTGGACACCTGTGATAGAAAAGACTAACTTTATTCAAAATCAATATTTGTTAGAGCCTCCACAAGAAACAATTACAGCATCAACTCTTTGGGCATACTTTCCACAAGTCTTTGTATTACAGCGAGTGGTATTGTTCTCCACTCAGCTTGGAATAGACATACAAGTTCCTTCACCAATTTTAGATGGGTAGTGCACCCTTTAATTCAGCAATCCAACTTGTCTCAGAGTTTCTCAATGGGGTTCAAGTCTCCACTCTGGGCAGTCCATTTGATGAACTCCATTAGCACCATACCAAGCCTTGGTAAACTTCGAAAGATGAAAAATGGCATTGTAGTCCTGAAAGTAACAGGGGTCCAACCCATAAAACTGCTACTACATAGGAAGCACAGTGTCATCCAAAATGGTGCAGTAGGCATCAGCATTGAGTTTATTATGAATGGGAACCAGTCCATACCAGGAGAAACACTCCCAGATACCTCCGCGGAACTTGACTGTTGGCAAAATGCATTTTAGCAGGAGATGTTCTCCGGGCAGACGCCACACGCTGCCATCTGAATGGTAAAGGGTGAACCTTGATTTGTCACTCCAAAGAACCCATTTCCACTGATCTAAGGTCCAATTTCAATGTACTTTGTACACGGTTGGACATTGTGATCAAAAGTTTATGGGCAGCAGCACAATCATGGAAATCAAGCAGATGTGCCTCCTTACTGACGATATTCATTGAAACACTCCTGGATGCCTGTTGAAAATCATCGCAGATGAGGGCCATCGGTTGGATGTGGTTTTTCCAAATTTCTCTATCACTTGTCAGTCTCTATTTCCCAGTTTTGATGGTCTGCCGACTCGGGGCACATTCCGACAATCACCGCTCACTTTTTACTTCTTAATCACATAGACCACTGTCAATTTTGGGTACTTTGGATCGCTAGATATGTCCCTTAAAAATTGGCCACATTTGTGATAGCCAATAATTATACCTTTCTCAAAATCAAAAAGCATCGAACTGTGCGGCATCTTGCATGCAACTACTTATGCTGATGCTGTTACCTACACTATACATACCAACAGAAGCCATGACATACCTCAGGACTGCCGATATTGTCATTTGCATAGGTGTCCAAATACTTATTGGTTGACAGTGTGTATGTATATATATATATATATATATATATATATATATATATATATATATATACATACATATATATGTGTTTATACACAAATATGTCAACATTTGGTGACTTCATAAAAATGGTTGATGGGATACTATTCAAATAACGAAAATTCAAAATTCCCACACACATATATATATCAAAACAGAATATTTTTTCTTATTTTGGTACTTACATATTAGTGTCACCAAAACCAATCTTGAGCAAAGTTGAATAAGCACCAAGAAAATTGCAGCAAGACTTTAAAACAAAAAACTG
>JAPDSC010091263.1:0-12711 GCA_026290005.1 Latrodectus geometricus | reverse complement strand
CTATATACATTTTTAGTAATAGTATATTTCTCACTAGTTTTTATAAATTTTATTTACTTCTTGAAACATTGAATTCATTGATTATAATTCTATACTTTGGAGTATTATGCTGTCAAAATATAAATGGCTTTTATATTTTTCAAGAAGAATTGACACTATCACCTTAAAAGAATACAATGAATTCTTTTGAATACAAAGAAAAGAAAAAAATGATTCATAACTACTCAAACTATATCAAAAAGAGAAAAAAACGTTTTTCTCACCATCCTCAACAAAAGATGATTAATAGTTCACATTATTCTCCTTTTTTTTTTTTATCTCGCTTGAAGGAACTCGTAAGCGTAAGAAAAATACCTAGAGTGTCTTGGACTACCCCTGGCGAAACGATTATTATTTTCTACTCAACAAATATTCTTTCAATAATTTGCTATTCCCTTGAAATATTTGAATAAAAGTTTTCTACATGAAGTATTATTTTTGTTTAGCTGTCTGCATATTTACATACAGTTATGTTCAGTGTATAAGTCCTCGAATTTATTAACAACCTTTTGCAATACATTTCATTCGATACATGTTAAAGACTATCTATACCATACTATACTGCCATACGTAAACACTTTTCATTATTATGGTCTAGTTTAGTTCTCCCTCTCTATTTTATTCATATTCTAAATTATTACTTTTATAGGATCTTTTTTGTAAAAGTTTAGTAATTTTACTTCAATAAAAATGAATTTTTGAAAAACATTATAATTTTTTAATAAATAAATTATAAAAAAGTATCACTTTTTAATAATTTATTACTTATAAAAAATGATTTTATTTCCTAATTATATTGCAAAAATATTATGGAGGAAAATAATCTGTAAATTTAATGTCATTACTTTTTGAAACAAAACTTGCTTACATAAATATTCATGAAAATCTGCTTAAAGAGCTCGAATGAACATCGAAACGACGCTAATGTTCAGAAAAAGTGCTGAGTGATATAAACTTATGATAAATATTCTTTCGCAGAGGTCTTTGGCTACTCTAGTGAATATTTCTTCAACAATTTCTTACTCATTGCTATGAGTGACAGTCAGTAAGTTCTGCGAATTCATCATCATTTTATGCATTAAAAAACAAAGAAAATTTAAGAGTTTCATGTAAAAGACGGTTCAGAAAGATTTTTGCAATCATAGTCAGATGTGGATATTTTGATTGAATATTCTTCTTTATATATTCCGATTGCATCCCCCCTATTTCAACCTTCATTACAAAACTAAACTAATATTTCCTCCAGCATAAATGTGGTTAACGAAAAAAAAATATATTCCACCTTCCTGAGACTCAATAATGTTGATTTTAGCGTCTTTATAAAAAAAATTCAGAAGTTTGCTGTTTGGTGGAAAATAAAATACTTTTTTATATATATATATTTAAGAATTATGTGTTGTAAGACATGCCGTTATCCATAACAGCAACTTTCTTCTGCTTCTTTTTCAGCTCCTTTTCAATATAAAATAACTGATTAAGTATTCTTATGCAGAATTTTTCATTTGCATTGTATTCGACCGGTAAACTTTGAGATATTTAGAATAATTTGGTCTCGTATATTTTTCCAAAAATAAAGGAAAGATGAATTATTGGACGTTTTTATTAAAACTCTTGAAGGTTTCGCACAGCTGATATGTTAGACTCTACATTTCTCAATATCAACTTCTACTGTTTTATTCGCAGAAACAAAGTTAAATGCACAATTTTGTTTGCATAATAAACATTGTCAAGAAATAAAGTATTTTTACCCTCTGTTTTTTTCTATGCATCTAGAATGCACTTACATTTACAGGAGCTCATTTCTTTTAAACCTAAAATTACCTAGAAACAATGCTTTGTGATATTTACCGAAATCGTAAAGTTTTAGATTTGAAGTTCAAGAATGACTATGAAAGAATCGCATTTCTTTGCTTTACTGGAAATATTTGATATACTGATTGACTGTTTGATTGATACTATTGATGTCTAATTTCACTCAGAGTCACCTTTACAAAGATGTATAATAATGACACTCATTACCATCCTTGGATCATATTTAAAGGTAATCTTATTCGCTATTTATTTTACCTTTTTACAACAATTTCAACTAACTTTAGGTGTTTATGAAATTTTAGAATTTTTGTGTCCTTGCAAATTTATTTCAACATAAAATGAGTTTAATTAAAAAAGGTTAATTGACTATACATAGAATAGATACCAAAAACATTGCAACCGTATTCTAGTATAGGAAAATCTCGAGGAGATATCCTCGAAATTTTCCTTGTCCTTCCGAAGCAACAGTCAAACACCCTGGGCCCTGTGCAGATAGCATTTACTTTTGATTTCAGAGAAGAAACTTTATCATGCACATACCAATTGACAGCCTTTATTTCATTCCTTTATTAGTATATAATATCGTATGTATATATTAGTATATAATTTTATATCATTTATTAAAATGTAATATCATTATGAAAAATTTAATTTTTACACACTTCAATGTCTAAATATACTTAATATGCCTCTACTATATACGAAAAAAATAATGGTCTTCAAAAATATCGTTACTCATTATTTTTTAACAATATTTACTATCTAATTACCTTTTTCCAATAAGTTATTTTTAACAACAAAATTGTGTTTCTCTTGAAGATGAGCTGTAAATAAATTGAAAAAAGAATGGAACGCTTAGAAATTATTTTTATACTTCTGATCACCGTAAGTGCAACACCTTGAAGGAAGCATGGAAATAACATGAAATTTACAACATGCATTAGCGGAGGTGAGGTATGCAAATGATTAGAATTTAAGCGCAGAAGCACGTCAAGCACATCTGTGGCTCCATTTTAAAGCACTATTTAAAGCTTGGAGATTTCGACGATTTCAAGTCCAGCAATAGTGTTTTTCTTGTGATTTTCTTTTAAAAAAAACGATCAATTTTTGATCAAGTATCCGAATTAAGTAGAGGAAGGATAGTAGCCTATCTAGATTGTGGATTATCTTTCAGTAGAATCGGTAGTCGTGTTGGACGGAACCAAACAACTGAAATGCGAATGTATGAACTTTGGATCCTGGAGGGTACGGCGAACCGAGATGTTTGATCGCATCTATCTCAGTGCACAATTTAATATGATGGCAAGCAAATTGTGCGCATGGTTCAGCCACATGATGAACCATAGCACTGTGCATTCAATCTGTAATGCATCATCTAGTGTCTGAGCGTACCATCCGACGCCGTTCACAGTTGTTTGTCACAAGACGTCCATTGTTTCGTCTATTTTTGTCCATTTCTTCGTCTACGCAGATCCACAGAAGTCTCCTCCGCCAATGGTGTGAAGAAAGAAGGATTTAGACAGCAAAATTAAATCAAATTGTTTTTACTGATAAGTCACTCTTCTGCCGGCAATACCACAAGGGTCGCAATAGAATCTGCAGACACCATGGAGAGAGGATGTTGAATAGTTATGTTATGCACAGCCACATTGGTCCAGCTCTGGGTATTATGGTATGGCGTGGTAATGGATATCACTCTCGCCCTTTCCTAGTACGCAATGCTTGTACTTTAAACAACAAATGCTACATCTCCAAAGTGTTTGAGCCAGCTTTCTCAAAATCATATTTCAACAGGATAATGCATGACCACACGTAGCACACATTGACCAAAGGTTCTTCATAAATCACCAGATTGAATTGCTTCCCTGGACGGATTGCTTTCCGGATATTTCGCCGATTGAAAACATGTGGTTTATGGTTGCTCAACGATTGACCCAGATTTTGTCCCAAATTGTCACACCTGATCAACTTTGTCAACGTGTGGAAATATCTTGTCTGTTATAACCCAAGAACCCAACCAAAGTCTCTTTGAATCAATGCTGAGGAGTAAGGCAGCTGGGATCTCCATCAATGGTGTTACTCTGGCTACTGATTTTGGCAAGAATCACGCTTCACAGATTTTTGTAAATTTGATCATTTGATACTTGGTCAACATGTTATCTACAAAATAAATTTTGTTGTGATATCTTTTGTCTTTCTTGGTTTTGCAACTTGGGTGGCCAGAAGTGTAGTTCGAAATTATGAAATATTGAAGTCAGATCACTTTTCATCCATGTTCCAAATCATGTTAGATCAGTAACAAACGAGAAAGACTGAAAGCACATCCACTGCAGTGGTTAAAAACAATGCTTTTTCAAAAACTAAAAAATAAGATTTATTTTTTTAAATGAATGTAAATTTGCAAATATGGAAGGAAAGTGAAATACGATCCTCTAACTATTGTATTTATTCTTTTAGCTTTGATTTTATAAATTAATGAGAAATTTAAAAAGGGAAGAAACAAATTAATCCGTTGTTGAATCGAACAGAGTTCCGTAATTGTTTCTATCTTTGCATAAACAACTTCATAGTGCGCTCTCAAACCAGTGTTATTTGCTGTTTAAATTAATGATGTTGTTGTAAGCAAAAATTTTAAAGTTAAATACAAATTTTAAATACCTAGACATCGTCAAACTGATATAAGTTCCATCCCATTTCAAGCACCAGTTCTCTTTTCAAACACAGACAAAAAATTAAGTGAACAAATAAAATATAGACATTATTCATACAATTTGGAAAAACATTTCTCGGAATATTTTCACCAAAAATAGCAGTTATAGACACGTCTGAGGATGTTTCTCTTATTTGTGACTTCTGATCTAGATATAAGCTATGTCAAAACCCATAAAACTGTACAGAACTTTTTTATCGTAGGTCCAGACACAGACAATTTCTGTCTATATGTGATATCATCTAATTAAAGAAAATGAATGTTTTCACTTAATTGTTAAAAAAATAAGTGTGAATACAAATATATATATATATATATATATATATATATATATATATATATATATTAAGCCACAATCTTTATTTCATTAAGAGTATTACTATTATTCAAAATAATTAATAAAAATTATTTTATTAAACAGAACTTATTGCTTTCTCTTCTCTTAGAAACCGATAACATATAACAAGTGATATTCCCTCTTAAATATATCTAGAAAATGTCCTCTCTTTTAGTATAATTTACTACTAGTCTATATTTAACATAGTTTTAAGACTGTGCATGTGAGCAAATTAAACTTTATGTATATTAAGATGAAACTCTTACAATAAGTTTAATAATAAATTAATAATTTATGAAACTTATTGCGGTAATCAATATGTTTAACAAAATGTAACAAGTAAACTATAAAATGATGCTATTTTAAGCAACATAAAAAAATTTTTCAATCATGTTATAATGTATTTATGGAAATAGTGTAAGTTCCATTACAAAAAGTAAAAATACAATGTATTACAACTTCCCATTCAGCAGAATAAATACATTGAGCATATTCTAAATATTTTATATTTTAGAAATTACTGCGTAAACAAACTGTACTTACGATTTACTTAATTTATGGAAAATATAGGAATGCATTTAAATGGAGGAATTAAAGAAAAAAATAGAATATCACTTTAATGTTTATTTTTAGAATTTTTTTGCTACAAACACCTATTTGTTTTACAAAATTGAGAATGATAAACAGCCAATTTAAAATACTCAATAAAAATATACAGGTGGCCTTGTTAGGAATTAGTTCCCGTTTCTGGAAAGTTGCAAGTTCAATACCAAACCCAACAGAATATCCATCGTCTTCATTCATGATATCTTGGACTGGCCAAATCTGGAGAATTTCTGCCTCGTCCTGCTGTCAAATTAAGAAGACTCACTTTGTGGAACGATATAATTTTTCTACCTCTTAGGATCCTTCAAATCATGTGATGAGTAGAGAATGTATCCCTTTTGCTTTCATTCCTGAAATCTAAGATCTAATAGAACTGGTTCAGATCAATGACTAATCAATGGGAATAAGCTACAACTATTAATTACATTACAATTTTTATATTTTGGGTGGTGATAGAATTATGAAAAATACAATAATAAGATATTTCAAAATTGACAGAAATATTTTATTATAAACTGGATTAAAATAGAATTCTGATTTAACAAACTAACACTAATAATTATTATATTAAAAAATAATAACTAATACTATTAACAAATAATAAATTAATTGTTCCAAAACTGTAAAATAATTTGTATAACTGAAAAATGTATAGTGTTTTGATAGTGTGCATAATGTTGCTCTGAGAAGCGGAGTTGATAAATTTGAATACATTTCTTTGATAAAATGAAAAAATGCTCACATTTAATGACTTATTTATTACAGACCAATGAAGTAATAGAAAAGTCAACATTTTAAGAATATAAATTACAAGTGATATGTGTGCACTTCCTTTAGATAAATTAGTATTTTGAAATAAGATCTTTAAATTAATTATCACAAATTAATTTTAAACCAAGCAATTAAGTAAAATTATCAGAAAAATGTATTCAACGTAATTCAATCAAATTTAGTTATGATATTTTATGCAACAAAATATTGATTTTATCGCTTTTTTGTTATTTTAGTTAATAAATCGACAATATCAACTAAAAATGGACTATGTTAATAAATAGAAATAAGCACTATAAAAAAACTGCATTAATAGATCTCTACTAGCATTGGTAGATCATTTGTGTGAAGGCAAATATTTTGCCTTTTTGTTTAGCAAATAATTTGCTTCCACATATTGTGTAACTATTGTTTTTCATCTTAAAAAGAAACCTATTTATTTTATTTTTAATAAAACTTAAATTGAGGTAAAATAAATGAGTATCGTACCTAAGAAGACAAGTATTAACTAGTTCTTTCAGGAAAGATAAATATAGTTGGAAACTTATCCTGTAAAAAGTTTTCTGTATTCTATATAGTCAACTATCTAAAAACCTATATGCACAATTAACTATGATGATGTGATTTTTGTTATTTTTTTAAAAGAAATGTTTATTTATGATTTGTTGATGTAAATTCTTCTAGTCATGGCTGCTTATAACGCTCCTTCTCCATTTAACAATAGAACCTATTTAATTAGGTGAAATAAAGCATAATTAATTGGCTTAGTTTTTCATATTTAACGCAACTACGGATTATTTCTCAAATAATCCTCAATAGTTCCCTAAGTAGTATGCATTGATCACTGATTTCTCTCCTGAAATAAAACAATGCTCGAAAAATGAGTGGAGAAAACATAAAAAGTGAATTAAATTGTTACAAGAGAACAATTTAATTCACTTTTTATGTTTTTCCTATATGAATAACTATAATATAGGAAATTCCTATTCCTATATGAATAACTATAATATAGGAATTTTTTGTATAAAAAATGCGATACAGGGATATCGAGTAAAAATTGTAGAGGTATTTTGATGCTTTAAAACGATGCATCTTTTAAAAGAAGTTTTTCAGGATTACAATTTTCTTAAATATATATGATCAAAAATAAGCTATTTAAAAATTATTTATTTCTAATATAGCATGTTGCAGTCATGAAAAGCTGTATTATTTTGTATGAATATCTTGCTGTAATCGAAAAAAAAGTCAGGAATATTCTATGTATCCGAAAAGAGTCATTTTTACATAAAAAAATAGGTCATGGTCACTCACCATTCGGGTCATCCAAGGTAATTTTAAACATACTAAACCAGATTCAGATTAAAAAATGCATGCTGGATACTTTTTGAAATGAATTATTTTAGTTTCTGTCATGCTGTCTACTAAATACAAATTTCTTCTTTGGCACAGCTGATAAAGAAAAATTCAATATATTTCATTCTACGAGTATAGTTGAATGCAAGAATATGCTATTGACAATGATTCATTTTAAAAGTTCAATGACAACAATAAAAAAATCTAGACAAATTGCTTCTTTATTCATAAAAGAGTATGCAATATATTTTATCCTATAATAAGCATAGTTAAATTTGTTTTTTTCCAGACCTTTATGACACGTTTTCATTTTAATGTCTACTTTCCTGTGTTCTAATTTTTTGCGAATAATGAAAAATACATGCATTCTGGCATTAAAAAGAAATGATATTAAGTCGGGGGAAAAAAAAAAATTTAGAAAAAAGAAAGAATCCATAATTTTTACGGTAAATGTTTATTGTGTATAATCAAAATATTTTAAAATTTTGGTAAAAAAAATTTCGGATTTATGCTCATTGGAAAGCTGACGCTTAGCACTAAAAAAAACTATTATACTGTTTTTTATTCAGTTGTGAGTTACAGGGTATTAAAAATGGAAATCAACAAATAGAAAATTCTGTACATTTTACAATATTTCTTTGATAAAAGCGAAAATGCAATTCAGGAGGGGGAAAGTGTAGATAGCGTTTAGGGTCCCGATGCAACAACAGACAATTATATCAAATTTCTGCTTAGTCGATTGCTTTCAAGTATATTTCATGTTGAAAACAAAACCTCACGCATGTGGGTCTATCGTCAAAAATATCAATAAAAATCATTAAAATGAGCGATGTTGATATGTCATGACATCACATGGGAGCCACAGATCGAGCATAATACAATTTAAAATTGCTTAAAGCATATCCGAGCAACATTAAATAAAGTCTGGGTAACTCATATAAAAATAATGAATTTCTTTTTCCCTAAACTATAATATTTATTCTAACTTAATCTTTCCTTCATTATCTCAATTTTTCAATTCTAATAAATCTTAAAAAGATGAAAAATGTTATTGCCCTCTTCTTACTCTTTTCCTATCTAATTAACGAATAAATAAAATCAATACTTAATTCCGTTGAATTGTAATATTTTTAGCTTAAATGAATGGGAATATTTTACTACGAGTCTCTTGAAAATATGAATGTAATTAGAAATTAATTTTGTTCTTAATTTTGTGTTAATTAGTAAAATAAATGAAATGTTTATAAAAAACTTTTAAAGATTTGATGAAAATCCACTTCATCACAAACTTTTAGAATTGTTTAGTATTTAATAAACTTACTATTTAATAAAATAAATTAAAAATTTTATAAATTTCTGAAATAAACTTAACAATTTTTTTCTTTCGTATAAAATGTTAAAACTTTTATCATAAGAATAAAACACCAATAATAATCTGCTTTCAAAAATTTGTTTTATTCTATGTCATTTTATTTTCAATAAATTCTTGGCAAGTTTTCTTTTATTTATTTTATGCTCCTAAAACGATAGCTGTGGAAAGACGTTCCTGATTAACATTAAACAAGAAAATTATTAAATGTCTTGGATATTTTTAATTTTAAGTAAAATTTTGGTCACAAAAGACTATTTTAATTTAATTAATATAATAATGGTAATGTTCCTAACGAAATTATTTGGAGCGTTTGAATTAATTTAAATTTTCCATCTTGTAATTTTTAAAAATTTATCGTAAAGCAAATAATGCATTGATGCATTTCATGTTAATTAGTCAATTGATGCATTTCATGTTAATTAGTTTCTGATAAATTTTGGTAATATGTAAATAGAGTTTTTATTTAGTTTTATTATAGCATTATTTTTGTAGAATTTCCTATTACATTAAAATTTCAGTCAAATTATTTTTAACAGTTTTCCTTAAAGTTAAATTTAATATGTCATTATTACGATTTACATGACTATCTTTGAAAATCAATAACGAGTTAAAATATTCTCTGACAAAATTATTTACACCTTTATATTCCTAACAACAATGAAGACTTTGTTATTTAACATATAACAAACCAATTCTCTGGTTTCCAACTTTAAAATCATTAAATAAATGACAAAGATCATCCCTCTATTTACTTATTTCATTATTAAAGAGAAATATCCTAAAATGTTAAAATTTCTAATGCTACTAAATGCCAATTGAATGCCACTGAAAGCTTTATTTTAAAAACGCGTGCGATGCGATTATCTCAGAAATTCAATTTAGAATCGGTGTGAGTCTTTTAATTATGATATTACTGAAGCAATGTATTTATAGGGTTTGGAGATATTCGTATGAGGGATGCTTCCATTGTTAAAAATTTCCGCCCTCTAGGAATTTATTAATTCACATGAGCACTGCAGTCGTTTGTATCATTTTTAATTTCTTCGGATCTCAAAATGAAATTATTTTAAGAACCTCGAAAGGAAATCAGTGATTTCTGTCTGTCTTCCTATACGGAGCAGAGTTCTTGAGTTTCCCAGCATATTTTCTAATTACATCCCAAGACATCGCCCACACAAATCTATCCTCATCCCTCACTTCATTGTCTAAATAGACTTTCACAGAAAGCCCCCTCATTCTAACCAAAAGTAATTTGATTCTTCCTTTATAAACAGCAAGTAGCTGTTACTTTGCTTCGAAAGGAAACAGTTTAAACGTTACATCTTTTTTTAAAGTCTGCAATTGTTTATGGTAGTTAATATATACAAAGGATAAAATATGCAATAGAATAAATTACAATTTTCAATGAAATCATATAAATATAAATATAAATATATATATATATATATATATATATATATATATATATATATATATACTCTTGAATACAAAAAAATAAAATACTTTTGCTATGCGAATATTTAATTTAACCGGCTACATTATAAGAAGTGAAATATATATTAAGGTGATATTAAGGGAAAAAAATTAATTTTAAACTTTGATTACATAATTATAATTAATATAAATTGGAATTAAAATAATAATCGAAAAAGTCCCGCTAAAAAGTTCACATATAGATATATGAAGTCCAGGTTGGCGTTTGCCAGCGATTCATGCTTCCTAGGCACAGGTGCGTGGCTTGCTTCACTAGCTGGGCAAGCTCAATTCAGGTCTTCATCCTTTCAGTGGCTCGATAGAAGTGAGGACCAAGCATACTTGGATATTAAACGTTTGAAATTCCATGTAAGACTATTCATATGACGAGGGCATTTGCTTTACATCCCCGGGCCCTCGGTCAAGAAGAAAGATATATTTACTGCATTTTTTGTCCCCATGGAGGCAGTCAAGTATAATAGTTTTATATGTATATTTATGTAAATCCTCTGTGTCGTTCCTGTAATGTTATACATAGTTAAAATACTTTTGTTATTTATATTAATCACACATTACTAATAAGGTATTTAATGTAATAAATTTGCTTAAACATTGGATGCGATATTCGCAATTCAATTGTAACATTGATTATGGTTTATTTATGTGCAATTTTGAAAATAGCCATTAAAAGTACATGCAATAAATTCATACAACTATAACAAATTTTAAACGGTATGAAGTAAATCTGTAAAAGTCAAACAAAGTTAATATTTATTCCGGTATCTAGTTATTTACTTAATAGTTATTATTTATAGTTTAAAATATTTATTTAATGATCAATAGAATTATCCAATGAAGATAAATTTTTATGCTTAAGTTTGCTTATTTTGTAAATTTAAATAAGTTTAGCTTTTGAAAAATTGTTCTCCAATTCCTGTATGTTTTAAGAAAAAGTCACTTTTGTCATTTTTGATCCACTTGATTTTTATAAATTATTTTTATTTTTATCAATTATTTCATTTATATTTCAATACATAACCTTGTATTTCATTCCTTTATTATCGTTACTAATATATAGTGACTGACAAAATATTTATTTTTATATAATTATTATTTCTCAACGCTTTGAATTGCTGAAATATCAACTTTCAATTTTATTAATTATTCACAAATTTTCAAATATTTAGCAATTTTATAATATATAACCTTCTATTTATTTTTAATCCTTTCAAGATTATTTGAATTATGTTTAAGTAATTTGAAACGTAAAATATTTTACCTACAGGAGTTTATTAAATATCACTGCAGTGTTGCGAAGATTGAAAAATTTAAAATTAGTAATGCAAAATACTAATATACCTCATTCATGTAGTCACTTTTCTGCCACATTTTTACTACTGAACGGATTTTTTTTATGAATTAAAAAAAATCGAGAATAGTTCGTGTTATCGCACTAAGAGAGTACAATGACTTTTTATGAAATAAAAATAGGGCAAAAAGTTTCACCCGAAGACTCTTCACACCGACTTAAAAAAAAGAAGAATTTTTCCCCCCTTCAACAAATGAAGATTAATAGTGCTTATTTTTTTTATTTCTCACATCAGAAAAATTCTGGAGCGTAAGAAAGATATAAAATATGTACCTCAGACCTCCCTCGGTGAAGTTTTTTACTGTCTGCAAAATTGGTGTTCCATCGATATTCCGGCAGTGTCAGAAAAAGAATTTGATACAGAATTTTAAAATGTAAAAGAGTTTCAGCTGATGAAATGTCTGTAAATTCTGTCTCAGCAGCTGCTGCGACCTGATGGAGTCGTTTCTCATTTTTCTATTGTTTCGTTTCCTTATGTATAAAATTCATAACAAGTTTTCTTTTATACAGAAGAATTTTAGCAAATAAGTTTACAATTACTTTCATCACAATTTCTTAATTTCTCTTTATTATTTTTCTTTCCTAAGTGTTTGATTTTCAAAAAGTCGTTAATTTTTATACTTCAAGAATATAAAGCATTTATTGAATTTATTTAAACTGAATTTTTGTATTCAATTTAATACTTAAAATCTTGAAGAAATGTTTCTGATTTGACATATTATTTAAGTGAACTTCCACTCTATAAATATAAGTACTCGACGTTTCTGTAAATGTGACAATTTATTTAGAATATTATCAGATATTTTGAATAAAACAAAAATTTTTTTTTTTACAAATTTGCTTAAAAATTGCGTATATCTTTGCTAAAA
>JAPDSC010091258.1:14329-29781 GCA_026290005.1 Latrodectus geometricus | reverse complement strand
AAGAGTTTTACCATTAAAGAAGATGTCTATTCCTAGATTAGAATTGATGGCTTGTACTATTGGAGTAAGGCTTACGGATTTCGTGAAGAAAGCTTTGGTCCTGAAAGATGTTAAAGAATATTTTTGGACTGACTACACATCGTTATGCGTTATATTGCCACAGCGTTATATAGGATTTGTCATGAAGAACTATGGGGAGTTTTTGTACAAAATCGAGTGAAGTAAATACGAAATCTTTCAAGTATACAAGATTGGCAATATATTCAAGGGTCCCACAATCACGCAGATTTGCCTTCAAGAGGTTCTTCTGTTGAAAAATTGATTAACTCGCGTTGGTGGGAGGGACCGGAATGGCTGTCTAAAGTGGAAAGTGAGTGGCCTAAATCCAATGTACAAAGTAATGAAGAAGCAATTCAGGAAAAGATTAATGTTACACTTGTAGTTAATGATCCACCCGACATAGAATGGTTTTTGAGATACTTTTACAGCTACAAGAAAATTCTCAGAATGGTTGAATGGGCAAAAAGATTTATATCTAACTTTAAAAAAGATCACCAAGAACGCTTAAAAGGTGAATTATCAGTAGAAGAAATAAATGCAACCGAAAAGACCCTGGTGAAAATTGTACAGAAAGAACATTTCATAACTGAATATTTAAGAAGTCTACAAAAACATCAACTATCTAGAAGATAGTGAAGGCATTATAAGAGTCAAAACAAAATTGACTGAGAGGAAAGATTTCGAAAATTTTAAAACTCCGATTTTGTTGCTAAGCAAGATCAAATTAGTTGAACTTTTGATACATGAATGTTACTTAAATCTGTTGCATCGTGGTATGAACAATTTACTTCTGGACTTAAGAGAAAGTTTTTGTATTATAAGCGCTAGGAAGACTGCCCGTAAAATTATATCCAGATGCACTCGCTGCAAGAGACATAGTTCCAAGGGAATAGAGACTGTGCCTGTACCATTGCCAGAAGATCGGCATGAGGATTCCTCTGTGTTCGAGGTAGTTGGAGTTGATCTAGCAGGCCCTTTGCCACTAAGAGGTAGAACTAAGAGCTGGATTGTTATTTATACGTGCGCAGTCTTTAGGGCTGTCCACTTAGAACTTGTTCAGTCTCTCTCTACAAAATCTTTTTTATTGTGTTTCAGAAGATTCATCGCGAAGTTTGGGCAGCCACATATCGTTTACAGTAACAAGGTCACGAATTTTGTTGGTGCAAACAACTTGCTTAAGTCTACAGATTGGGAAGCCGTCTAAAGAGAAGTGCATATGAAGAGAATAGTCTGGAAGTTTAATCCACCCACAGCAACCAGGTGGGGTGGCTTTTGGGAACGCCTGATACAAATGCTGAAGAAATTGTTAAGACGAGTTTTAGGCACCGCATGCATCTCTTATGAAGAAATGATTACTTTACTGTATGACTGTGAATCGATCATCAATTCTCGGCCTTCAACTTACATTTCCTAAAATGATCAATATTTAAATCCTTTGACTCCAGCTATGTTTTTACAGGATATGCAGACGGTGAGAGACCAGATTTAGACCATCTAGATGAGGTTGATATCACCCAAAGATTTCGTTACCAGCAAAAGTTAAGAGAAGAATTGCGAAAACGATTTCATTCTGAATATCTGGGACAATTGATTTTAGCAAAGTCTAATAAAATGCGCAAAGAGTTAAAAATGAATGATATTGTCTTAGTGGAAGATAACAACAAGAAAAGAGTGTTTTGGCTACTATGATGTGTCATAGCTATGTATCAAGGGAAAGATGGTATTACTAGAGTGGTGAAAATAAAAACTGTTTCTGGAGAGTTACTTCTGTACTCTCTGTGCTTACCTCTTAGAAATTGAAACATCCAGCGATTCAGTTGAAGAGGTTCAAGAAACGGTAAACCAACTAAGAGATAAAAATAAGATTCAGAGCTGTACTGTGCCAAAGAGAACAACTAGCGGCGGAAGAGCTATACAATTGCCATCAAAGCTACAGGACTTTGAACTTTTTTAAATAACCTTTCTAAACTTTTGGACTTTAAATCTTGGTTCTTGAGTACTTATTTACTTTTAAGTATTTTATGTTTAGGAAAGTGATTTTACAATGCCTATTTATGTTCCTGCTTTTCTGATGTTCATCAAAAGGTGGGAGCATGTTGTATTTTATTATAAATAGTCTGAGTTTTATGGTTTTTAAATTAATACTTAAATTAATTCTAAATCTAAATTAATTCTAAATCAATACTTTAAGTGATTGACAACGTGTCGGTTGCTTAGTTTCAAGAATGTGAGTGGAAACGTTTTGGTTGCTTAGAAAAACGGATAAAAGAAAATAAATAATGGTTGTGTGTTAGAACGTTCTAATGTTATTTTTTTAATATAAAATAGTTATGAAGAGACGAAATTGGTTAAATTTAGTCATATCTAACACCTCCATAGTAAAAACATCTCAAATTATCAGACAAAAAAGTCAGATGTATGATTAATTTTGGACTAGCTCGTATTTCAAAACTCTTTTATTTCGGGATATCGGCACTTCATATTTTACTTTACTTTTCGATGAAACTATTGCATAAGAAATAAAGAAACAGTTGGATATTTACATCTCATATTGGTCTGACAAGCAAGGAAAAAATAAATGTCATTTATTACCTCGAATCACATTTTTTAGGGCATGCTGAAGCCAATAAAATTGTAAAAATATTATTAAATTTTATTGAAAATAATGGTTTGAATTTAGAGAAATTAATGAAGTTGTAAATGGATGGACCAAGAGTTATTTTAGCTTTTTTAAAGCAAATAAATGGTGAACTGAGTAAGCAAAATTTATCATTACTAATTGATTTGGATACATGTTGCTCACACATAATCCATGGATCACTACGTAAGGGTTAATGCTAAGATTGATTGTAATACTGATGAATTCACTGTAGATATTCATAAATTTTTCAAACTATCTCCTGCCAGAAGGTTACCATTCCTTACAGTTGGAAATACTGGAAGAAACCTAAGCTAGACATAGTGTCCTTCGTTATGTTGAGAGTCGTTGGTTAACTTTTGGGTCAGTTGATGAGAGAATCTTGAGCAATATGATGTTCTAAAGGAATATTTTATTTTTAAAGTTCCTAAATAGCCGAAATCTCCTCTTTCTCATAAACATTTTTGGATTATAAAGCATTTGAAAGACCCTAAGACTCTGACATATCTATATTTTGTTTCATTTTTTTTTATAACTTTTGAAACATATTTACTTCTAATGCAAAAAGTTTAACCTTACTACATGTGATCGAAAGAGAATATTTTACAAGTGAAATGTACAGGGAAAAAAAAAAAAAAAAAAAATTATAAAATAAATTTAGAGTTCAAGCTCAAAGTTCAGGAAAAGTTTTTACATTAAATATGGTAGAGATGTTGTGCTGTTTTTTTTCAACAGTACGTTAGCAGTTTTCAATTCATCGAAAAGAATTTTGTGATCTCGCCCAATGTAAGCCTTATCCATTCTGCTTAATTTCCAAATAACTTATTCTTAATATTATCTTGAATAAGCTCAACATCCCCTATCTTTAGTTCACTTTGGACAGTGAACAAGTTTTCAAGTACTTCTGCTTCCATTTATGCCATAATTGTTTCATAAGCAAAGTGTGATAATTTTTCTTTCAACAACCATAATCTGTTTGATCCATTTTCAACAAGGTTTGCAAATGTCTATGGATAAATACTTTTACCATGACCGAAATTCAAAAAATGGATAGGTGTCTGGGGCTGTAGTTCATCGTTTTCATTATAAACATAGGTAAAAGAATGTAGGTTGAAAATAGCTTTTATTTCTACTAGCAAAGTTGAAAGTTCATAGCTCAGTAGAGCTTTATCGAGGATTTTTCCCAAACACATTTTCACAGATTTCATCTGTCCTTCATAGAAGCCTCCCCACCATGCTGCCCACTGACACCATTGCTTATGTTTTTCCAAATTTTTCTTTCATTAGCGATAAAATTTAGGAATTTATCACTGAAAATTATATTGCACAGAAAATCCGCTTCATTTTTAGCCTTTTGAAATGTCGGCATTGTCCAAATACATTACTTTACAGCTATTTCTTCTGGCCATAAATCATCTGAAAGCTCTCCAGAAAAAAATTAGTTGACAAACCAGAAATGAAATCAAAGTGTATAGCTCTCGTTACATCGCAGGTGGATAAGACAATGTGACATTTTCAGCTACTTTTAGCTTCTTTGACATAAATGGGTCCTGCAAAATCCAAACCGCATACAACAAATAGAGGCGTTTCGTTCACTCTATCTTTAGTTAACAGTGTTGTTATTTGGGTTCTTGGTTTTAACGAGGAGTTTTTGAAAATTAGGCCTCTTCTGATGGTGCTCTTCACTAATTGAAGCCCCCTTGGGAATCTAATTACGAGCTTTGATTCCAGCCAATGTACTTTCTACATTGTTATGCATGACTTCATTATGTTTTTTACTTACAATTGAAGTGGTCAATCAGGAACTTTTAGCCATGAATGACTGGATGTTTTTCATCAGTGGACAAATCACAGAATTCAAATCTTCCTCCAAGCCGCAAGGGTTTATTAGCAATCATATAAGGCACGTAATTAACTAAAGGGGGAATTTTTTTGAATTAAGGATTCTCTTCTCTCAGTGATTTGCCTTCTTCTCTGAACCAGTTCTCTTGTTCTGCTCTGATCAAACAGTTTTCTGCATTTATACCTGTTTTTTTATTGTTAATGGGTCCTGAACATTGCTCAGCTTCTTAAGTTTCATGATCTGTTTCCCCAACAATAATTCACAACTGTTCTTCAAAACTACTATATTTGCTGATATCTATCGGATTTGACTAGGCATTCGTATTGGGGGATTTTATTAGCCTTTTTCTTATATTAGAGATTATCAGTTTCTTCCATTTCAATGTCTTCCGGCTGCGGCCAGTAATTTTCAGGTTTTTGCAACCATTCTGGTCCATGCAGCCTAGAAGGATCTTTAATTAAAAAGTTGATGAATTTTACCATCACTAGAAAGAATGTCAATAGAATTCGTTGCTTCTGGGCTGTGATACCAACTTGATGGAGATAATAAATTACGAATCTCTCTCTCTCTCTCTCTCTTTTTTTCCACTCGATTTCTAATAAAAGGTTTAAATGTTTCAGGACCTGCTTTAATCCAAAAGTAGGCAATTTTCGAATCCGTCCAATAATAACAAGGTCCAAAGACTTTAAAAATGTCACTGCTGAGTTTAGCTGACAACAAGGCTATCATGAGTTCCCATCTTGGCAAGGTCAAGGTTTTCAACAGAGATTAATGACATTCGGCTGTAAGATTGCCCCCTACGCGTTATCAATGAAACTTATATGAAATTTGTCAACTGTCAAAATAAAGCATATTTGACAGTATTTCACACATTGCACATCAACATACTTTCCTTTAAATATAGTTTCATTTCGTATCCGTTTACGCATATTATTTTGAGAGAAGTAAATCTTTTTCCTGGAAAAGCGAAACGACATCTTCCTCACTCCTCGATATGTTGAAAATTATCCACATTTATATAAGGTTTAAATTAAAAAACAATACTATTTCACGCGGTTCACATGCAAACCGAAAGTAATATTCTATATAGTTGCTCTGAAGTACTGGCTGCTATTTTACATAATTTGGCGATTAATCCCGGTTGCCATGGAAATCAAAATGTACCTATTTTTAAAAATTTACTCAATTTTACAAAATTTCAAACTTTTTGGACATTTTATAAAATTGAACCTAGAGATGAACTTTGAGATGAATCGAAATTAGCTCTTACTAATGTGTCATATCAAATGTTTGATGGTCATTTTTACAAATGTTCAAAATTTTATATAATGTCCTACAAGTTTAATTATGTTCAATCTTTTTATTTAAAAATGGATTGATATAATGTAATATAGATTTTATAAATACACTGCTCAAAACAATTAAAGAATATTGTAAGTTTTATATAAAATAAAAAAATATAAGCGATTTTTTTTTTTTTTTTTTTTTTTTTTTTTTGCTGAAAATGGGAGAAGAGAATCATAAATGCAAATTTTTTCTGATTTTCAAACTGTGGAGTATGCTAATTTTGAGTTCGACGTCAAAAACATCACTTCATTGGTAGTGAATGAAATTTGACTTTCAATTGAACGAAAGACAATGAAGACAAGGATGATCGGCATTCAATGATTGTTTAGTTTCGATGAGTACGATGTCTCATCGAAGTCCTTTAACTGATTCAGAAGCTTGGAGAGTTTATGATAGGTTAGAAGGGGGACAAACTCAAGCCGAAGTAGCGCAAGCCATTGGAGTGTCACAAAGTGTGATTTCCAGGACTAGAACCGTTTTGGAGACTAGAATTGCAGGCCAAAGACCAGGGCAAGGTCGTAGACGGGTTACAAAGCCCAAGGAAGATCGTTATTTAGTGTTAATGGCTCGGAGACACCAAAATATGAACACTACACTTTTCCAACAACACCTTCGCTCGGCTACTGACACCATGGTTTCAACTCAGACTGTTCGAAACCGACTCCATGGTGTAAGTCTGTATGCTCGCCGACCGATGGTATGTGTTAAACTAACATCAAGGGAACGTCACGACCGCAGGGAGTGGGCAACAGAGCATGTGAACTTGAGAAGAAATGGATGGAGCAATGTTCTTTTTCTGACGAGTCCCGTTTTTCTGTTCATCCTGACAATAGACGTATTTTCCTTTGGAGGGACAGTGGCAGTAGGAATAATCCTGCATTCGTCCACGAAAGTGTCAGATTTGGTGGTAGGAGAGTGTTGGTGTATGGATGGACCTCTGACTGGTGGCCGATATAAAGATGCGCAATAAAATGCATTTTTTCCCACCAAACATGTGTAATTTATTCTTATATAACCTACTACGTCTGACGACCATATATCAATCAGCTAAAAAGTTTCCCAGCCACAAGATCCACATAAAACCACATTATCCTTTAATTAATTTGAGCAGTGTATGTACAAATAATGCAATGAATCGATTTTCAGCGATATGTTTGTCAAATGGCAAAAAATATTCATGAAATCGGTGGCCACTGTTTAATATTTTAAAAACTAATTCTCCGTCATAATAAATTATCTTGTGCTTCTTAAGAAATAATTGATGTCAATTACAATTCTGAACATGAGTATTGGAAAAGAAAAGTTTATTAATTCTACATTAAGTCATTGAGAGAAATTCTAAGAAAACGTTTTATTATATTTTTCTAGGTATGAAAAAAAGAATCCATACTATTTTTGCTGCTTTCAGTTTCTTGATGATTCTCCATTTTGGAAAGAGAAGTGATGACTTCTTCCTTGAAGCAGCTATAGCTCCAGAAAGAACTTTTGAATGTCGTGTGTCCACCAGAACAGACGCATGTGGCTCCGTTGCCTTCTGTGATGAATTTATCTCAAATGTCACTTCATTCAAGCTGCCTTATAACACAACAAAGCTCCAATTATATGAAGTGAAGAATCTTTCGCTGACTCAACCATTAGCTCAGAATTTAGAGATGATAACAGAACTAGAACTGTTGCGGTGTGCTCTTAGTAATGTGTCTCACCAAATGTTTGATGGCTTGTATAATTTGACCAGTATATCCTTGCGAGGAAATCTTTTGAAAAAGCTTCCTGCTGATGCATTTAAAAACAATTTACTTCTTTCGAGAATTGATCTATCTTTGAATTTTCTGATATCGCTCGGAGATATAGCAGATTGTCTGAAAAATCTGAAATCACTGAAAAGCCTCGACTTGTCTGATAATAAACTTATTCGGTGGATTTATGAAGAAGAAACTTTAGCATTTAAAAATATTCCGATACAGGACCTTGATATTTCTTCGTGCAGTGTTGAAACAATAACTGCTGACGCTTTTCAGAATTTACCAAACCTGTCTTCCTTCAGCATATCCATAAATTTTTTGGATGAAGTAGGAATGCAAAATTTAAGTGAAAGTTTAAACTTTAAAACTTTACTAAGATTTAGTGCAAGAGAAATGAAATCCATGTCTTACTTTTCTTCCTACTTTTTACGTCATTTGTCACAATCTAACATTGAGTTTTTAGACCTCTCAGGCAATCGATTCACTTATTTTCCTTCTGGAAATTATCCAAAGTTAAAAGAATTAATTCTTAATGATTGTGAATTAAAAATGCTTTTTGAAAATGTTTTTTGGGGGATGCCAAGTTTGGAGATATTGATTCTGAGCCAAAACGAAATAGAAGATATTGGCAAGCAATTTTATAAGAATACAAAATTGAAAACATTAAATTTAAGTCAATTTAAACGTTATAAGTCTGTAGAAAATGTTAATATTGAGAACTATGCATTTAAAAATTTAGTAAATCTAGAAAATTTAAATTTGAATAAAGTACCGATTCATGGTAAATTACGTCGCTTTATGCTATATGGTCTATCAAATTTATTAATTCTTAATTTATACCTATGTGGTCTATTACGAATAGAGGATTATGCATTTGAGACATTAAACAATTTGGAAAGACTTGATTTATCTTCTAATCTGATAACAGAGCTTTCGAACAAATCATTTTATGGCTTAAGAAATGTTAAATCAATCACGTTGTCAAATAATGCAATTTCTTTTATAAAATCAATTGATCCCTTTGCATATACTCCACAGTTAAAGCTATTAAATTTGAAATCAAATAAAATTTCACAGTTTTCAAACGGCATTTTCTCAAAATTGTATGCTCTGGAAATGATACAAGCAGATGATAATGTAATCCAGCCTTGGTCTCAAAACCTTTTACCTAAAACTCCAAATATGACAATTTTCCTTTTTTCGAAAAATGCCGTAACTCATTTCACAGAGGAAATGTTTCAGGATATGAGTAACTTGGAATTTGTAGATTTCTCTGAAAACCCTATCAACTGTTCTATGTGCTCTATACTTGATTTACAAGACTGGATGAATAGCACGAATGCAACTATTGTCGGTCTCTCAGAGGACTTCCACAAGTATAAGTGCCATTATCCATTATCAATGTCAAAGGTTTCGATACAAGAAGCAGATGTTTCATACTTGCAGACAAGTTGCATTCCATGGGAGCTGGATGTTGTCAAAGTCGCATATTCTGTCGTTATCAGCATTGTTCTCATAACCTTGATGATCTTACTGATATGGTTCCGTTGGAAATGGAACATAAACTACTTTTTATTCTCATTGCAGTTGAGAATGAAAAGATACAAAGAAGAAACCCTCGCTGACAGATATATTTACGATGCTTTTGTGAGTTATTGTGAGACGGATCTATCTTGGGTTATAAATAAACTGATACCAACCGTGGAAGGGGACGGCAGTATAGTTTTATGTTTACCTGATCGCGATTTCAATGCTGGCAATGTTTTATTTGAAAGCATTGCCGTCGCAATTGAAAAAAGTCGAACAACTATTTTGATCCTAAGCAACCAATACATAGAATCCAACTGGGGAATGTTTGAAGTTCAAATGGTTCAAAACAAGCTATTCGATGACACTAGAAGTGGTTTGATTTTAGTATTTCTTGAACCCATTCACAAATCAAAAATGACAAAGAATCTACAATACGTTATAAAAACGAGAACTTGTATACAGTGGACTTTAAATTCCGTTGGACAAAAATTATTCTGGGAACGACTGAAATTGGCTATAAAGAAACCTAATGATAAAGGAATAGCCACCCATATCACTTAACTTATATTATTATGCAAATTATTTTTTATGGTAAAAATTGAATGACAAACAACTGTGTATTATGTTTACGGATTAATCTTAAATTGGCAGAAACTACTTCTAATCCTTCCATTTAAGTTATTTTAAAATTCATTTATGGTTCAATAGGTGCCTTTTTAGGATATAACTTTAAAATTTCATTTTAAAGCTTAAGATATTTTACACATAAGGAATCAATTGTTTGAAAATTAGTATTAAAGTGAATTATTACAAGACCATCATTTATTATTTTTATCAACACAAATTAATGTTACGTTATAAAATGTCTGTTACAGTAACACTCTTGACCAATATTTTCTATGTAATAGAGAACATTATTGGATGCTTTCTTCTTATAAATATGTTAAAGTTACCTGATTATCTTTCCTACATTTCTTTAATGACTATTGCATACATGATGTACTTATTCAAGATGAGTTTGTAAATAAAGTTTATAAATAATAACATGTATGATGTGTTTGGAAACATTGTTATATTTTTAAACTTCTTATAATGAAAAAGGTGATTACCAATGTGCAAGAGTGGTTTTTTCTTGTTAGAGATTAATTTCTGCTCTTCCAAACTTTTTGAATAACATAAAAAATAATTCAGAACTTCAAATTCTAATCATAAACTTGAAACAAATTAATTTTTAAACAAAATTAAAAAAAATAAAGTAAAAAACAAAACTGAAAAAAATATAAACAGAAATTCAATTAAATAAATAGTTCTTATAACTTTACATTTTGAGTGTTTGATTGTTGTATAAATTGTAATATTGTAGAATGATTCAAAGGAAGAAAAGTTTGCCCACAATGATGTTGATAGCTGCGATGATTTAAATGATATTTTTCTTTGATCACAAACTTATTGATTTCAACTGCCATTTAGTTTTACCTAATACTACTACAAATAGCAAGCTCATCATTTTTAAATTACAAGTGCTATTGTACAAATAGAATATTGAGATGTCTTTTATGGATATATATTTGTCATTACTTGAGAAATAAATATGCTTTATAAATCTTATTTAACATAAGAGTTTATAAAAGAAAATTTGAATCAAAATAGACTAGTAATGAATTATTGAAACCATTTGTGCACTTTTTCTTGTTAATATGCACGCAGATGAATACCGTATGTGAGATTTTTGATAACTGATATAGAGCTCAGAAATTCGGTGGCATAGTAGTGACGCGCTCCCAAAGCACAGATTAGAGATTCGATGCTAGGTTAGGTCGATTAGCCTTTCATCCTTTCAGAGGATCGATAAACAGAGTATCGATCATGCTAGGAAACTAAATACTTTGAGTTCCGCGTTAGGCTGGCCATATAACCCGTACATATGTCTTACACACTAGGCTTCTAACAGATATAGGCACTGTAGGCTTTGGCCCTCCATCTGTTATCTATGTGTGGATACAGAGTGTTGGCCTGCGAAGCAGGCCTTTACTCTTTCATCTGTGATAATTCTCGAAGGAATGCTTGTCTGTACTGGCTGCGAAAACGCTTCTTGTAGCGTGAGGACAGTCTATCCAATCAGCGGCCCTCCATATGTGATGCATGTCACTAAGTTTAGCTTGCGTTAATTTGGGTATTGGTAGTTAAATTATATATTGAAATCATATTGATATAGAGTGATAAATTAAATTTATTGATTTTGAATCAATCCTGATGTTGATATAAATTGAAATTCTCTCTTAAATGATTAAAAAAACTCATGTTTTTAGGAAAATTGTGCTTAGTAACAAATTTCTTAAAATTGTGTTGTTTTGATTTTGCTATTAATGAAGTCGTTATAAAATACATAATAATTCTTGTTTATTGCTCTTGCTAAATTCCTGTTCATTGCTAAATTTTTTAATATTCTTCATGAAAATTCCTTATTTAGAAGCAATCGTATTTGGCTTGTACAAAAAGAGACTTATGCAGTTCTAGCAACTTTTTCATTGCTAATTACATTGGTTGATCCACTAAAATTGGCATAATTTTTGTAATTCGAAAATTATGTTACAGACTTATATTTGTAATAAAGGTTTTTCAATTAAGATCAAAGATTATTGGTCTCATAAAAACTTTCATTCACATTACATAAACTTTGATATTTTCTATGAGAGTTCATTTCTTAAGAACAATAATAGTAGATTTTAAATGAAGAACGTGCATTCATTGTTAAAAATGCTTACATTCCTTGATTCGTTAAAATGGTACATTCTGACAAAAATTGCGTATACTATGCACAACGGATGTCACTTGTGCTAGAAAGTTAATATATTTGGAATGAAACTGCTTTACTTTTTAACAAAGTAACTGATTTCCAGAGATTTCTTTAATTGCTGGAACACTAAAATGGCTTGGTATTTATACTTAATTTTAAGTAAAGAGCTAACCTAAGTTAAGTTAGATCTTAAGTTTAAAGCTACCTTTGCCAGAAATACTTTCTTAGTTAATGGAGTGATTTGGACTGAACTAGCATATGTTGTGCAATTCATATGTTGATGGAAATGGAAGATGATATTTGGAATGAAATTTCTTAAGATCAATGGATCGCTGGAAATGCATTTATTGTTAGTGAAGTGATTCGGACAGAAATAGCACATCGCAGTAAATTATGTGAAAGTCGAACAGTTAACTGGACAGAATCGTGAGAACATCACAAATTGCTTTTTAGAATTTAGACTGTAGCTGCTCTGTTGATCTAAGAGAGGAAAAAGTAGGCATGGTTTATCATGACCGACGGGAAGTTTTTGTATTCATCTTCTGTTCAATTATCATAACGCAATGGACACGTGAGGACCTCTCATTTGGTGTTGATGTCTCGAATTCCCATATGATCAGTTCAACATGCTTTTCGTTTGCGATTTGCATTCCTGCAAGCAGCCAAACATTTTCCGTTTGCATGCCTCGTTTAGATGATTTAAATAACAGCTTCTCCAAACTGTTCGTCATCATGAAATGAAATCCTTTGTGCATATTATTTAAAAACAAATCAAATGAGGCTTTGATAATTCACTATAGTTACGAAGTTCTTAAATTGGGTCGAATTTTTAATGCTTTTCAGGCAGGTGACTTATTGGTAAAGGCGAAATCGATTTCCCTGTCGAGGGCAAAAACAAAATTTTTCAAAAATCGAAAAAATAACAAACATCATTATTTTTTAATTAAATTATATCATTGTAATATTTGAGGAAAAGGAAGATAAAGAACAACGCCACTTTGTTTTTGAAGTGGGAAGTATTCGGACAGAATGTGACACCGTTTAATTTAATGACGTGTCAGCATAAAGAACTTTACAGGGAGTTCAAATCAATGCTAATTGTATTTTAAATTAATCGAAGAAGCTACCACGAAATGTTTTTATTTAAGTAGATATATTTATATACATAGATTAGATTTATATGTATAATTATATGCATTTATATAGAGTTTACAAAATGCAACACTGTTACTGCGATTTCTCGTTTTATTTCCGTTCAACGTGAACGATTTAAAATAGTTCATTTATTTATGTAAGAGATATATTTTTTGAGAAAAATATGTAAAAAATTAATTTGTCAAAACAAAAACACATTTGTATCAAAATAATTAATAAAATTTATTAAAAATATTAAAATAAAAAGAAATTATTTAAAAACAATGAAAATTTTAGCAGGTTTATTTTGAAAATAATAAAATGTGTAATTTATACATTCCCATTCCGTCTTAAAAATATTTGTATTCTTATAAGGACATTGATGTTTAATAATGCCCAAATGGTCCTTTGTTCACACTTTCTTTTTTAAAAAAAAGCTGCTAAATGTTGAAATATTATCTATTGACATGTCTCCACATAAAGCACTCTGAGGGCAACGACTTTTTTTTTAAAGTGATTGTCAGCTGCGTTTGATAACATTTTATATTTTTTAAGTACTTGTCGACAATACTGATACAATTGATATCAGTATTGAATTAGGTTAACAAAGAAATGCTTTTTATTAACGCACCAATTTAGAAACCTATTTGCTTGCTTCAAACATAATATTTAAAATTCAGATCCCAAATTTATCAAAATAAGAGGAATTCTTCATGGCTTCAACTTATCGATGATTAAGCTGTTTGTCTGATGTTGATTCTATAAATGAGCATACCAAGTTTATCAGCTGAATGGGTTTTAGTTCAATACTTCCTGTTTCCGACTCTTACCTGGGATTCCAATATTTGCTTTGGTTCAGTACCCTCTTGTTCCCATACGCTCTAATCAAAGTCGTGCTAGAAAGACCCTAGAGGGACAATAAAATAAAAACCATCTGGTAACCGAAAAATGTCGTGGGAACTCATCAATATTTACAGTATGATAGTATAGAGTTCATAGAGAAGAAAACTACAAGCAATGATTCATAATGGCGTTGTGTGGTAGGTAGAAGTTCGAAAAGAGCCTAACCATTGTTAAACAACGGGAGATAGACCTTTTGCACTCAATTCTGTTCGGGGTGCGAGCTTGGGAATTTTCCTGGTTTCCTCCTTTGATACGTTTCTTATTATTTAATGAAAGTCCTTGAAGGCAATTTACGCGATAAATATTTAAAATGCTCTACAACAACCTGGGAACGTTAGACTACGCGATGTCAAAACTTTAACACATAATTTTTTTTTAAAGTATACTCTTCTTATTATCATATTAAGGTTACGGCTTAACGCTGTCAATTCAGTCATCGTTTCGAATCATGACCAAATGACGAAATCGACACTTGAATCAGCACTCTTCTCTTTAATCAGACGCATCCCACCATAGGATGAATATTGGGCCCTACTGAGCATTTAATATATATATATACACTCTTAATATGGTAATCTTCTCCTGCGGCAGGTACCGAACCCATAATCTTGCAGTTCCACTGTTGATTAAGATCAACCCATGCCATTTTCGTGTCTTCGGGGTTTTTATTAAGCAAATGATTCCTTACCAAAGTTGATGCAAATAGTTTTCTTGACTGAAGGAAGCTGCCGAAATCGATTTTTTTTAATTTTTATTTTAGAGACTCGATTTTCCATACAGCTACAGTATTTATAGTTACATGTAGCATAGTATTTCGAATTCAATATAAAATAGTACTTAGAATAAAATGTAACATAATGCTTAGAATTATATGTAACGAAAATATTAAAATCAAGTATAACATAGAATTTATAATAAAAATGTGATATTGCTTTTAGAATAAATTGCTATATAGTTCTTTGAAGCAAGTGTGACATAATACTTAAAATCTGATGTAACATACCACTTATTATCAAATGTGACATAGTTTTTAAAATAAAGTGTAGCGCATAATACTTAAAATCAAATATATCATAGTACTTAGAATCAAATGTTGCATAGTGCTTAGATTCATATGTAACATAGTAATTAGAATCAAATGTAGCATAGTAATTAGAATTAAATCTCACATAGTATTTATAAAATGTAACATAGTACTTAGAATCAAATATAACATGATACTTTAACATAATATTTAGGATATGGGAATATTAGATTGTGTTTATATGTTACAGAAATATGTGAAAGTGACGGATATAACTTTCCCTATCAACCATTGTTTCACTGTAGAAAAATCGATTCAACGTTTTCAATAGTTGGTGTTTATAGTTTCCTCAAATTTCTTTTCCTTTCACAACCAACATCACGATCAAAATTTGTTATCTTTTCGTTATCCATGCTCTAAATACATATTTTAGA
>JAPDSC010091258.1:0-11263 GCA_026290005.1 Latrodectus geometricus | reverse complement strand
AAAAAAACATTAAATAAATTAAATTCAAGCTCAGTAAGATCTATATCAATATCATGAGCATTTTTGAAATGAAATATTATTTCATGCTTTTCAAAATTACCATGACATAGGGAACATACACGATTACCTGTTTGAGAGATTTTATAAGTTTGAATTTTATTCTGATAACATTTAAAACTTTTTTAGGTTACTAAATTTGAGATGGCAGTCTCCAGCTTAATGATCGATCACTTTTTAAAGACTCAATTAAAGCAATATTATTATTTGCATGGCGTTTAAAATCACCTTCATCTGTAAAAGTTTTTAAGCAGTCAAGGCACACAAAATTACTCTCAATCTTATTTAAGTCTTTTTCACTCTGAACCACATTGTTAGAACTTTCTCACTGATACACAATAGAACTTGACTTTTTCAAAGACTCATTTAGTGTAGTGTTATTACAATGAAATATATTTATATGGCGTTTCAAATTATATTTGTAGTTAAGTGATTTTAAACAATCAGGGCGAACAAAATCACCCTCAGCCGCATTTAAATCACTCGCACACTCAACCATATCATTCACAAAAGAATCATTTCACATAGCAGAATCAGAATTCTCACTCGTACCAGAATCAGAATTCACACACAAAACATAATTAGAATTTTCACGGAAAATAGAATTAGAATTTTCATACAAAACAAAATTAGAATTCTCACTCTTGGCATATCTTCCAGATTTTTATTAAAATCAGAATCAAAATCTTCTGAGGAAAGAGAAGTATTTGGCCCTGAAAAGGGCTGTTTTTCTTTTTTTTGCGCATAAAACATGATGAACAAAGACCAAACTAGCAATCACAATAAAGATAACGAAATTAGCAATCACACGTGTGTAAATCATACTTCGTCGGCTAGACTTTGGTCGGACTTTCCAGGCCAAGGTTGGGCATTTGGATGATGAAAAGTATAAACATTTGGCATAAACCTCCAGTATAAAAATTTGGGTGATGACTTTGGGGAGAGTTTTGGCATAAAGTTTGGTGAGTTACACAAGGATTTGAAACATGTTCACGGTGAAGAAACCAGAGAAAACATATATTTTATGCAATTATCAATAGAACAATGCTGAAGCGAACAGTTAAAAATACACGATAACAATTAAAGAATGCTGAATAGTATAGGATGTCTAGCGATTGTAAGGGTAATGAATAATATTTTAGTTTGTGAGGTACTTAAAATATTGTGCATTTTGAACCTTTCTTTTTTTTCTATTTATTAAATGAAACCATTTACAGAGAAAACAAAAATTACAATTAACAATTTCCTGGTTCTGGATTAAATAATTGGGTTAGTAAATGACATATGATAATGTACCAGGGTGTTAATAGGTGATAAATAAGGAAATAAAAACAAAACAGGTCTGAGTTAAATACAAAATAGTGCCAAATAAAGTATATACAAATAGAAGGAATTATTTACAGCAGGAAACATTACTCAAAATACATAGCCATATTACAAGTTTCAAATAGATGAAAGCTCAATTAAAATATCTTTCATAGTTCAGTGTTTACAGATAATACTCAGATGGTGGTGATCGGAGAGATCCTTAGGACTCACTTGGGGCAATTAAAATTCGCTTTATCATAAATATTGTTAGAGGCATTGAGTTTATAAAGGAATTGGGAGATTTGTCAACTTCTGAGTTGAAATTAAAAAATAGATTTTGAATGAAGCTTTTCTGGGTGTGGTAATCTTAAGGGATTTCTTAATTAAATAATTTCTAACATAATAAGAGGAGTTAGTAACTTGCCTAAGAATTTTGTTTTGTTCTATTTCTAATAGCTGAAAGTTGAAAATGTCAGTGTTTCCCCAAATCTGACAGGCTTAAGTAATTATTGCCTGCTTTTTGCGATCGTATACTCCTTTTTGATCTCGAGTATATGAAGTTTCCAGGTCAATTTGCTATCCAGAATTAATCCCGGGTGTTTTTTTGTTCGTCTAGGGAACAGGTTGGTTATAGAGATTGATTGGAAGAAAAACTTTTCTACTTTTGTGAAAATAATTGCAACGCTTTTGCAGGAATTATATTTATTCTTCTCTTCAGAAACCATTCCTCAACAAGGTTTATGTGCACCATTAGGTTATTGTATACGTCAACGTATTCTGTATCATAACTTATAACTGCCGTATCATCGGCGAAGAGACATAGTAAGCTGGGGGATGTAAAGAGATATCGTTGATATACATGAAAAAAAGGAAGGGTCCTAGGAGGGATCCGGGCGGGACCCCTGCTCTATGGTCTTTTGAAAGGTTATTATTAAAAGGTTCTGTCACGAATATAGCTATTAATAAGTTTGACAAGTGCTTGAGGGAATTCATAGTAAATACGTTTGTAGATAAGCCCGTCAAACCAGACCTTATCAAACGCTTTGGCGATGTCAAGAAAAGGGTTTGCTATTAAGGATTTTTGTGTTATAGATTAGGAAGCTTATTCCACTAGTCTGAGGAATTGGTGCGTTGTGGACATGTTTTTCCTGAATTCTATTTGCTGAGGAATGATGATGTTATGTCACCTTTCATGTTCTTGGAATTTATTCAAAATGATTTTCTCAGCAATTTTTCTAAGTGTGGGAAGGAGGGAGATCTGTCGATAATTACATAGAAGATGAGGATTTTTTCTCAGTTTGTGAATGGGAATTATTATCACTCTTTCCATATCTTTGGAAATTATTCTTCTTTAATAATTTCGTTCATACTTTCGGTGATTTCCAGGATTATAATTATTGGAAGTTTCCTGCTTGTTAGGTTGGTGGTGCCGTCACATGGAGGAGCTTTTCTTGAGTGTTAGATTCAAAATAATGTCCACTATCTCAGAAAGTTTTACATCCTCATGGGCTTCTAGTTGTTTGCTATTGAGATGGCTTCTAATATATGAGGCAAAGTGGGGGTCGTTTTGAGAAGTTGTTGGATTTGGGGAAAACTGACCTTCAATGAATTTCACTAGAACCTCGGCTTTCTCTCAATTCATGTCGGCTATTAATTTTTCCCCAATTAAATATTTTATTTGGCTGTTTTGAGTTGTTAGTCCCTTTGGTTACCTCCCAGATAGAGTTGTCTGAGGGGTCAAGACTTTGGAGGCATTCCGTCCAGCCGTTGTTGGCGTGTTCTTTAATTTTGATACTGATGCGTTATTTGAGTTTATTAATTCCAGTTGGTTAGTTCACCGGATCTTTTGTGTGGTATGGATTTTTCTTAGTCTTTTGCGCTCTAAAATGAATTTCTCAATGTGGGAGAGGAGAAGTGCAGAGTGGGTGTTGAGGGCTAAGGAAGAGATGTTAAGAATAGCAGTAAAGATGAAGTTATTGTTATTTTCAATTTTGATGTCGATATCTTTGTTGGAGGGGTTATAATTTGTCTTGCTGTTGTTGGGGATGTTATTGTAATTTTTGCAGTTAATTATTCTAGTTGAGGCTGGGAATTGTATACAAGTATTCACATGGAATGTGGCGATAATAGGGCAGTCATCTGATGGAAGTTCTTCGATGGTATTATATGTTAAGGGAGCAAAATTTACGGGTCAAACAGTGTTCTATGTAGGTGCCATAGCTTTGGCCATATGAGTGGGCTGGTCCGGATTGTTGATGCTTAGACTTGCATTGTTGATAATAGAGAGGAGGGGCTTCCCTTTGGGATTATTGTAGGGGAAGTTCCAAGCTTGATGTATGACGTTAAAGTCTACACGTGTGTAAAGTAATACTAAGTAAAGTAAGGGTAAACAACTTATTTATACCCGTACGCTATGAGGGAAACGATATCATTCGCAAGAACCTGCGCAAACAATCAAGCAGGATTTAGGAGAAAACTAGAGCAGGCCGAAAATTCGGCAGACAATACGATTAAAACGCTGTTTTATGAAAGTTCTAGTGTGACGTAGCTAAAACGTTGTTATCTGACGTTATGGATATTTTAAACTAATGAGAATTTGCTTACATCCCGGTTCAGTTTCCGATTGTTTCCATTATCTAACATTTATTTTTCTCTTGTTTTGAGTATTGAATTTCTATTAATAAAATGGATAGTTAATTAATAAATTTTGCTGCACCTACTATTATCATGTGTGCTGCTGAATATAAATTATTTAATTTATTGCTAGTATTCTATAAAAGACTAAGTTGAAAATTGTTCTTAGAATAACGAGCTGTTGTTGAATATTTGTTCTTTACTAAATAACAAGAACGAGCTGTTATTAAATATCATTTCGTTCTTGTATAACAGTCGATTCTTGGAATAACGAATTGTTTACTGACAACAGTTCGGGGAAATGATGTGGAGCAGTCTAGATAACGTGCAGTAACTGACACTTAATTAATAGACCAACTAAAGCAATAAATCGCCAAGTTTGTTTAACAGCTCTGAGTAATTTATAAGTATGTTACAAAATAACATTATTTTCATAAAACAAGCTTTTTAGTAACGTTTAAAATTTGATAGCTGTTATAAAATAACAGTTACGTTAATAACGACCATCTCTACTCAAAACCCGGCTTTTTGCTCTTAACTCCTTAACTGTAATTGCTAGAACTGCCATTTTTCTAATTTTGCGGCTTCGCTTGTGAGATAATTTCAAATTTCATTGAAAAGTGTGAACGCAAGAAAACCAATGCTAATTAAGAAGTTTATGGTAAGTTTTTACTTCTTACAAATGTTTAATTTTCTGTTATGTTTCGAAAGTTTTGTATTGATAAATTACTGTATAACTTTCGAAGTGCATATTTAGTTTTTACCTTCGTAATCGCCATTTTCATTTGTAGTAGGCACTGCGCAATCGGATTTCTAATTGTGATAAATTTTTGATTTAATGAGGTTCATTTGAATTTTTAATTATTTGTAATCTAGAGTATTTTCATTTGTTTATCAATGTTTTATTCAAGTCGATAACAAAGAGAAAAATTTCAATTAGTGGAATGAGTTTAGTTTTAAAAATTGCTTTTCTAATTTTGATAATTAAATTGTGCCGTTATTTTTCATCATGCAGCTGGTAAAAATTTTTTATCTATTTAAGTTATTGTGTGTAATAGTTAATTCGTAAGTTGAGAGTCTAAAATTAAGATTTTATGCCTTGTATTAAAACTTTCTCACATATATTTCCCTGTGGTTTAAAGACGTTTGTATCAAGATTTTGTAATTACATGCGTTAACTTTATTAATATTTATTTCCTGAAAGTTTACCTTATATGCTCAAAATCATATAATCAGTTATGTCAGTAATCTTTCTAATTTTTTTAAACAGTATTTAATTTTAACTTAGAATGCAAGTTATTGTTTAAAATCTAAGGGAATTAGATATATTTAAGTTAACTTACTTAACTTTTTGTGTTCGAGTATTGAAATATATTTATGTTCTTTTAAAATATGATATTGAGTGTCTGTAAAGGTTGTCATTTATATTTTGCTTCATAGAGCTTGTGTATGATTAGCCATAATGTTGCCAAGTGGATCAGAATCCCTTTAAAACTGTCGTGCAAAGCTCTTGTGTATAAACAGTGGCTGTAAAGTAACTAAAAACCAAACAAAACCATATGATTATTGAAAATTAACTGCGTAATTTCTGTGTTAAACAATTTGGAATGTTAAGAACTATGTTGCTTCTTTATCTCACATTAAAACTACTTAGGTATCTGATAAAAGAAAACCTTTTTAGAAAGTATTTTTTGTGCATAGAACACAAATATACACCAGTCTTTAAAATTTTAACATTTTTTAAGTGAAGAGTATTTAATATAAGCATGGAATTTATTATGCGTAAGCTAATCAAGGTATAAAATTTGAAGTATCATGCATTTAAATTACAAACTTTTAAATTTAATTCATGATAAGCTGTATCCTACCCTATAGATTGTCTAGTTTATGTCCAATGTGCAAGTGCCTTTATTTTTTACTTTAGATTAGTCTACTATTAAATTCATTCTGCTTAATTAACTGATTTTAACTGTTATTTGTGCTATAAAACTGTGATCTTACATGAAATGATTTATGTGCATAAAAAACTAATGATACCACTTAACACAATATTTTTAGTTGGGTAAAATTAGATTACTCCTTGATTATTTGATACCAAGAAAGGCCTCAAATTGTTAATAACTAAATGGCAGCCGTAAATCTTTTAAAGTACTAAAAATACCTATGTTAAATGCTAATGAAACTTTACAAAATCTAGAGGTACCTAAATCTACACTTAACCCTTTTAGTTGAAAATTAACAATTGAAACTTGCAATGAAATATAAGATTTATTTTGTATTTTGGTAAAAATAGATGTTTATTTTTTATTATATGATTCTAATCAATGACTAAGAATTGGAGTTTTAGAAATCTTATTTTTTAATTGAAAGTTAATTATATTTTGTAACATTACTCTCGTAACCTTTGATGGTTTATTGATAGCTCCATAATTTTTTGATTGTGACCTGCAAGCATTTAATGTATAAAATTCTAAAACAGTTTGCTATACCTTAGCTATAATTTGTGACTTGAGAATTTCCTTTTCTAATGTTTTTTTTTATTATTATTATGTAACATGCTTTTAAGTCAAGTCACATTTTAAAATATTGTTGGATATTTTCAATCAGTATTTAATTTGTAATAATGTAAACAAATTTTTAGAGAGTAATTTTTTTCAGCTGAATCATTAATGATTTGTTTTTAAGTTTTTAAAACTTGAGGTAGTTTACTAAGTCAGCTCTGGTAATGAAATAAATCTTTAAACTGTAAATCCTAGATAAATTAGGTAAAGTCTAATAAATGTCCTTAGAACAAACTTAAATTGTTTTACTAGCAAATCAAATGTGTTTTCTCAGATTGAGATTAATTATCTGTTGACTATTCAGATTCCTGAAAGTTATAAGTTATCAAGGCTATCTTTCAAATTTATTTGATAAGTTAGTCACACATAACAAGTGTAAATATTAAGAATAATTTTTCAGCATGTATAACCTCAATTAGGTAGTTAATGTTAATTTTAGATAAGTACTTTAAAAAATTCGTATAAAATTTACAAATATGTTATAAAACTTCTATTTTCAACTAGGCTTTCTTTGTATTAAAGTTTTACTTCTTAATAATTCTGAGCTATAATTGCATCTTTTATTTTAGCTTGAAATTCATATCTAATTTTTGATAAGTTTTTTGGCCTTTTTTATTCTAAAAACCACTTTTTCTTTAGTAATAGCTTTTAAAAAAAATTTCAAAGCTTAATTAAAAAGTAAAATTCTTTTGAAGCTATTAAAGTGGGCTAGCACCAGAGAAAACATTAAAACTCTAAGAGTGAACTAAGATTTATTTAATCGTGTAACAATTAATTCGTTTTGTGAAAAGTTTCTATATGTATTTTTTTTTTCAAGTTTTATGTTATATTTATAAAACCATTTCAAATGTAAATAAATTTATGTCATGCTAATATTTTTTCTAAGGTTTTATTATTTTATTAAATGTTTACGATTTTTTTTCCAGAATTCCTCATTTTTTTGAAGCTCTTCATTGTGAGAAATTTTTTTTTCTGGTAAGATTTTTTAAACTGGGTGCCATAGATCATTCGAAAAAGGCACTGGTTTGTTTTTACTTTTTTATCTTTTAATGTTGTATTTTTTATTTCTGAAAGCTATTTTTTATGACATGTTAATTTTCTATTTTTATTTCAGTAAAAGTAATGTATTTTTATAAAAAAAAAAATTTCTTTTAAAGTTGGAATACCCTACCTTGAATAAATTAATTTACTAATCAAGGATTGGTTTATTGGCATAAAATGCTCATCTGTCAATAAAATATGGCATTTTTAGTATTACACTTGTGTGCCATACTTTTTTTCCTGAAATTTATTTAAAGTTAACATTTTTCATAGATTTAATAACAAAGTATGTTCGAACTTCGGCTATAAGGCAAACATTTTCATGTTGAGAAGATAATTAAATAGTTAGCACTCCAACCTTCAGTTTTATTAAATTTTTTTTATTCCCAACAATGTGCCACTATGTTAGTAATTGTGAGTATCTTAAATTTTAAGTTTAGCCTCAATCAACCTACGCATTAAAAGTGTCACATTTGTTTTTACAATTTAAGTTGAACTATTTTCTATGTATGCAACATTTAAAAAAAAACTAACAATTTAATGATGATATCTATGTAAACAGTTTTTTTATTTAAAAAAGCTTAGGTTCTTGGTGATTGGTAGAATGACAATTCAAATTGCTTAAGATTCTTGCGTAAAAACATGCTGGCTTTGCTTTTAAATTGATCTATGATTTTAAAATACCTGGAATTACCATGGGGAATAACTTATAATAAAAATGATTTTGAATTTGTAAAATTCTGTCAAGTATGTTTCAATTTCAATGTTTTCTGAATTGTTTGGCCTTTCCTTTCTGCTCATTCATATGTGTAAATGGAGTTTTGCTAATCAATGAGTTTTTTTCTAATTATGAAAGTGTAAAAAGCTTAAATGATAAGAAAAGTAGTGTTATCTGTTGAATGTTATAATAGTTATCAAAAGTATGCTCTCGCCATTTAATGCTTTGTTTTCTGAAAACAAATTATGTTTTTTTAAAGCATAGAGAAAGTATAGTACAATATAAATCGTAAAAACTAAGTTTTTGATATCAAAAATTAAATAATACATTTGTTAATATTTGGAAAAATTTCATGTTGAATTAATTTTAGCTATTTTTTTTTTTTTTTTATCTTGCCAAACTGAATTTAAAATTCTCAGTTTATGACTTTCAGTATGCATTGAAGATGTTATGATGATTCTTAATTATTCAGATTTTTGTGAGCCGAATTGGTTGGTTGAATACTAATTACTTTTATCTTCATTATATAATTTTTTTTCCCCTTTCTCAAGTCAAATATGATCTTCTCCGATTCATAATCTTGAATTAGCATCTGTAATTAATTGAACGGCATAGTAAAATTTGATTTTACTTGTAAAATCCTGATTCATCAAAGTGTTTACACTTTGTTTTTAAAGGCGTTGTTTATATTAGCTTTTGATATATTTAGATTAGTTTTTGTCTTAACCATGAGGTTATTTTATTCTTTAAATTAAAATTTTTTATCTTTTTTAATGGTTTATGTTGGTTATAATGTATTGATTTTGCTATCAGTGTCAGTCAGTATATTAGTTTCCCCCCCCCCTCCCTTTTCTAAAGAAAATAAGGAATAGTGAACAGTTTTGTTCTAAGATAAAAATGTTTTTATATTAAAACTCTTGACTTAATTAGAAAGTAAAATTTTTGTATTTATAGACTTTCAATCTCCTAACACCTAAAATATTTTAGAACCCATAATACTCATTAGTACAAGATACCTGAATCATTTTTGTTAAATTAATAAATTATTCAAATATATTAAATATTTTTCCAAACATATTCATTTAAATTTACTAATTTAGTCTGAAGGTAAAATTTGAAATTATAAATATATATTAAGCAGTCAATACAGATTCAATTATTTATAATTAAATTTATGTGTGTTGCCTGTATAATATAAATTTGATTATAAAATAATCTAAAGGAATTGTTTTTCACATTTAAGTAATTCCATTTTTTAATGTTGCATTGAAGTGTTCTTTTTTCATGCTAGTAAATAAGAAATTCCTTTGTGCTGTTCCTTTTTATTCCCTTATAGTCTAAAAACAATTTGTATTCAAAATATATATTTTAAATTCATTTCTAATCATCAATTAGGCATCTCATTGTGTGTTATGTTTTTTCTATACAATATACATTTTAACGCATTTAATCATTCTTTGGATGATAAGAAGCTATTACTTCATAAAATTGTGAGAATTTTAGAAGTACTGATGTATGAATGAAATGGCAAGATTTGTAAACCACCTTAAGAAGATAATTTAAATATTAAATAATACAAAAATTAATCAACAGTCAGCTGAGTGGATAGTAACTTGAAAAGATCATCTAAACATTAAATAAAACTTGTCAAAAATGAAACAAATTTAAGTTTCTGATCTCCCTATTTTATAATGTGCTTATTTTATTCTTTGATTACTATAAAGAACAACCATGAACACTGAATACTTGTGGCATTATTGATTCCCTTGAAGGTAAAATTGCAAACAAGATCAACAATATATTGAATCTCCAGTAGTTTTCTAAACAAAATTACCTTAATTTCATTTTGATTTGCTGTTGCATCACCTGACTGTAGCTTACAATTACCTGTTTACTGACCTAAAAACACATCATAGAAAAAGGATTACTGTGGTGAATTTATTGCTGAAATTGAAATCGATTTAAAGGCAAATTACAAAAAATGAATAAAATGTCAATGCATGCATTAAGATGTAAAAAAAAATTTTTTTTTTTTTTTTTGAAAGAGACTGTTAATGGTTAAAGTTGCTTTATACTTCATGCAGTAAATCTTCAGAAAGGTGATTGATGCTAAATCACCTTTATTTGTGTCATTTATGTTGTTATGTGAAAATTGACACTGAATATAAAAATAGCCAAATACAAAAAACAAATATTTCATGATTTGCATCAGAATTTTTCAATCCTCTAGGTAAGTATGGTTTCAAAAAGAATAAGAAATAGTTTTAAAAAAACATTTTCCAAAAATATACTTTTTTATCATTCTTTTGTTTGATTTAATTGTTGGGAGATCTGTTTTAGTGGTATTTTTCTCTGGGTCAATTAAAATCTTTCATGAATATTTTATGAATTGACTATTTCAAGTTAAATGAACAAGTTATAGAAATTCAGCTATTTGTATATTTAAAAAATCTCTCTCTCTCTCTCTCTCTTTTTTTTTTTTTTTTTTTAAAGTCACCCTCCCTCAATAACCTGTTAAGCTTTTTCTGCTCATTTAAGTAACCTTTTAATTTGTGCTTTTGTGAAAGGCATTACACAAGCTTTTTCGATCACAGTTTATTTTTAGATGCTATAAATAATTCTTGTTTCCTCATTGCTGTATAGATCATATATAACTTCTTATTTTAACCATTAGTAAAAAAATAATCCCTTGTCTTCCCTGTTATAAATACCAAAAACTTGTCATTCTTCCCATTATTTAGCCATGCTCATCTGACTGGTTGGAAAATTTTCATTTAGGGGAATCATTTTTTTCCATACTTCCCAATTTATTACTATAGGAATCTGTGACTGCAAATTTTCATGCAGTAGTTTCTTATAACATACTTCCTCCTTCCCCCCTCCATGTGTTTAAAAGATTTAAAATGAATGTTCTATAAGTAAATTCATCAAGCTAATAAAATCT
>JAPDSC010091247.1:0-11082 GCA_026290005.1 Latrodectus geometricus | reverse complement strand
TATATATATTTAATGATATAAATTTCTAAAGAACTCTTTAGAAATTGACTAGTTTCTGGTTTCTGAGAAATTTTTATTTCTTTCATTTTATCTTAATACTGATGTTCAAATATTAACATAGTATATTCAAATCTCTTAGATGTAACTTTAATACAATATAAGACTTTACACTTTCCATTACTTCTTTATTTAGTGGTGCTGTAAAATATACCAATAAAATTTGAGAATACCAATAAATTAGCAATAAAAATACCAATAAATTTTGAAAAAAAAAATTATTGGTACTTATTTTAAATATAAATCTTTTAAATATTTTCTGAGTTTTATAAATGGCTGAATGATTTTTTTAGGCAATCCATGAGCGTGCAATGAAACAAAAAAGACGATTAAATGCCTCAAAAATACCATTAGGGAATAAACCTATTGAGCGATTGAGTAAAAAGCTGAAGAACCATCATGGAAAAACTTCCGAAACTCAGTTACAAGCAAATTTAGAAACAGAAAGCCAAAAAACATACGTTCCAAGTAACAGCCAACCAGATGACGATATTGAAGAAGATAAGGGAAATGTAACAATAATCGCCAATTGTGAAGAAGCACAGGATGGGTCTCTTTTGAAAGGAAGCTCAACACAAGTCATAATGAAACTCACCACACAATGCGAAGCCGGAAACGGAAATGCCGATTCTGGTTATGGGCCATCGCATCAAGAAGCTCATTTCATTATCAGCGCAAAAAATGATTCACCACTATCAGAAACACCTACTGGATCGCCAAAATTAATAGAAGAGTCCCCAAAACGAAACGGAATTTTGATGAAATCTTCTTCAAAGTCAAAATCTAAATCAAGTGAGGTAATCATAGAAAGAAAGAAAAGATCAAGATTCAATTTAGGTAAGAAACACAAAAGTAGCAGTAAGAAGAGAGAAAAAGCTTCAGCTAAAAGAGAAAGAAAAGCAACAAAAACTCTTGCAATTGTATTAGGTAAAGTTTGAAATAATATAATTAGTTTAAAATTTTGATTTATAATATTTAATAATACAAATGTTTTATTACTTAAATTTTTATTTAACAGTTTTTAATTATTCATTTTGAACCAGAAAGATTGATTTTAGTGTAATATCAAACTACACTTAGTCATTTGAAATCATTATCTCAAGCATTTTATTTTTATATGGAATATAAAAAAAATATTGATATTACAATACGTAACACCAACAATTGTATGCTTAGAAATTGGAAGATTTCTTTTCCATAATCTTACTCATGCATTTAATGCTTACAACAGGTTGTTTTTATTAATATTAATAATTTAAAATGCATTTCAAATCATTGAACTCATTCTTTGTGCTTCTTCAGGTTTCAGTCGAACACTTAGGTACTAAATTATTTTTAACTAGTGACATACGCTATCATCTTAGATTATAGATTAAGCACTTTTTTCTTCAAGAAAATTGAACAATGTAATATTTTTCAAAAATTATTGTGTGAGTTCTTAAAAAATGTGTTGAATATAGTACTTACTCCTTGCTTACAAAATGATCAACAAATGTTTAAAAAATATATCTATAAAGGTTCAGTATAAATAACATACCTTTAAAAACGCTTCTTGCCTGAAAAGAACATGCTTTTTATTTTGCACATCAAGTTATTTAATTTTGTGTAGAAATGAGTATATTAGTAAATAAAATATAAATATTTCTTAAATTTTTTAAATATTTATCAAAAACTTTTCTTGTATTTCATTTGTCTTTTTTATTAATTTGAATACATCTTAGCAAAAATGTCTAAATTATTTTCTACTTTCATATTACCTTTCATTTATCCCTCAAGTTTTATTGCTTTTTAAAAAATAAACCCAGAAATAAGAACTGAGAAATAAACAGTTTTAAGCTGTACTGAATAAATTTATTTTAAAATAATAGTTTACATAATACTGACAAAATCCATAAAGCAAATGAGCTTTAGCACAAAGTTATATAATCGTATTTACATTGCTTCTTCCAAATAATAATGACACCTCCAGATATATATATATATATATATATATATATATATATAAATAATATATATAAATATATATATATATATATATATATATATTATAATTAAATAATTTATATAAGTTTATAATTTAATTTAAGCCAAATATTTTTTTTTTAAGTTTTAGATTAAAAGTATGAATTCAATATATTGTATGCCTCACTTTTGAAACTTTTTGGGTTATTTCTTGCTTTCCAGAATAAGTTCTCAATTTTAAATATTTATATTCTAGGAATGTTTTTAATGTGCTGGGTACCCTTTTTTACATGCAACATTTTGGACGCAATATGCATCAAACTGGAGACGGACACTTGGAGGCCAGGTGTGACAGTTTTCCTCCTGACTACGTGGCTAGGATATATCAATAGTTGTGTCAATCCTGTAATCTATACTATTTTCAATTTGGAATTCCGAAAAGCTTTCAAGAAACTTTTACAAGACATGTGGACATGTTGTCCTTAGATATTTAAATGAACTTTAGACGATGATGGTATGGATTAAATTCGAATTTTGAGAGCTGAATTCTTAGAAAAATAGATCAAAAAGAATTTTTGTTGTTTACATGTATGAGCTTTGTTAATTAATGAATAACTTCATAACATCAGTTTGTAAGCATTCTTGTGCTGAATATTTTGTTTATTATTATAAACTTTGAGGTGCATATCTATATATATATAGATACTATATTTTATGATATTTTAAACATTTGAATAAATTTTGATTTTTTTACATTGATAATATATTAATTGATTACATATTACATGCTATAATATATTTAGCTATTATTAATTTTTTATTTTGTTTTTCAAAGGGTTCGTAGAATGTTACTTATGTTAAACTTATATATTTTGCCTATATAAAATACGATATGTTATAAATGAATTGTTATACAAGACATTGATTATATATACCTTACGAAATACAATATATATTTATTTTATTAGTAAAATATATTAACATATTTTATTTACCGAAACTCAATGTATATTCTTTTAAAAATTGTGAAAAATTTCCTAAGTGTTTTACAACAGGAAAATATAACAAAAGAAAATTTCATAAGCTTCTCAAAATTGTGCGTGGTTAAAATAATTATATTTAAAAGTGTCTATATTATAAAGTCTGAAGAAATGTAAATTTTTATTCCATAAATCAGAGAAAAAGTTCATCTTAACTTTTTTAAATAAAAAATAGCAAGTGCTCAGTTAAAAATAATAGTGTCTCTGCCTTTTATAAAGTTTTATCTAAAGAAACTAAAGTAAAAGTTTCAAAATAAATTTTGCTTTAAAATATAATGGGCAAAAAAAAATTACAAATTTTACAAACTACAATATGTCATTTTAAATTGAAAAAACCAAAAAAAATATTTACTATATTTCTTTAGATGATGCAAGATTTTGCACATTTGTGTATGTTATTGTAGATATGTATAAATGTTGTCATTTTACATTATTAATGTATTTGTAATATATTATGAACTTTTATTATATCAAAATTTTCGTACAGGTAATAAATAAAAAAGTGTATAAAAAATCTAAAGGTAGTATGAAAAAGATATTTATTAATATATTTTATAAGAAACATTTAAGCCAAATTCTAATAAAATGCGTTCTTATATTTTATAATGTGGACGAATTTTCTTGTCTGTTGCTTGATACATTTTTAAAAACAGTAAATTTTAATTTTATTTGCAATATTTTATTTTAAGACTAATCCAACCATAGAATTCAAATCTAACATGTTTTATAAGTAAAATATTCAAAAAAATCATATAATTATATAAGTATATTTCAAAATTTAGACTAAAATACTGATGAAAAAGAAATTTGATTTTGGAAATTGTATTAATTTTTCCACGTTTTTCTCCACAGAAAAAAATGTAGGATTGTGAATTTATCAATTTAATTTTTGAATGAGATAAGTGCTGTTACTTTTAAATTTTACCATTGTTACAAAACTGTTATACCAAATGTGAATAAATATTCCTAAAATATGTCTTTCCTTAAAATTGTATCATGTAGTTCCATATTCAATAAAATAATTTTTTTTTTCTGACTGTTCTGTTACTTGCATTTTTATTTAGTATGTATCTAACGTATATTTTGATATCCATTCCGAGAGTTTAAATTATGAGATTGAAATATTTATTTGCAAAATCTATATAATAATTTGATCTTCATGCTGAATTACATTAAATATTGAAAATGCTGTAAATATACTATTTGTCACAAATATGCTCAGAAACCAGAAATAAATGTCCATAAGTGAACGTGATTTCACAAACAATGACCTAACAATTTTAAATAATATTAAAGTTTTTGAGATATTTTTAGTAAGAACTCATTTAGATAATAATTTAACTGAAACGTTTTTACTTTTAAATATAATTTCATGGATAATATGACGTTACAAATTTTATAAAAACATTTTATCATTAAATTTTTTATTAATTTATTTTTAATAGATATGCATTGTACATGTAATTGAATTATTAGGGAGACAAAGTCTTATAGTAAGAAAAAATTGAGTAACAAATTATTTGTTTTACTTACTGATAAATCAATAATTAAATTTTAATAATATTTTATTTCAAAATTGAAAGCCTCTGAAAAATTTTCTTAATTGAATAGAAGAAGAAACATTAAAATTTATATAAGGATTTTTAATTGTGTCAAAATACTTTTATTATCGAATGAAAAATTAGTTATTTGTTTTAATCTTTTTATTCCCCCTAACTTTTTCAAAAATTATAATCAATTAATATTCTAAAAAACATTATTTTATTCTTAACATAATTAGGATGTTCTACTATTTGTTTAAACATTTACTGCTAATGTGTTCCATCAACATCCAATCTCCTTTTAAATACTTTTCGGCATTTCGGAATATATCATTAAGAAATATGAAAGCAAATTTCTTTTCACTTAGCAAAACATTTAAAGAATAATTTCTCTTGAAAGCAAACAATTGAGTATTTTTTTTGCCTTGAGAATGATGGAGAGTTGTCTAATATCATATTGTAAGATTATTCCTCTAATCAGAGATGTTAGATTGATCTGATGTTGTCTTTCAGATATTTCTTCAATAGGTTCATGTCAAATAAAACTTCTCAAATAGAACAAATGCATTGAATGCGATAAATGTTCTTAAATTCACATAAAAAGCAATAATAAACTTTAATAATATTTTATGAGACAGAAATCGGTGATATTTTCATAGGAGATTTTATTCATTAAACTAGATATTTGAGTAAAAAAAAGTTACTTTTGATTCACCAACAAAATCAATATTAGCTGTGTAAAAATAAACCTACAAAGACGTTTTACTAGAAATTATAATATTTAAATAATAGAGCATATTGAGATGTGTGCCCAATATTATCAACGTTTCAAGGACAGGAACTAATTTCACAATATCAGTGCCACAGAATAAAATTGTTAAAAACAATTTAGTATGGGAGTTAATATAAGTCTGAGTTTTCCAATGGATATTCTTTTTTAAGGTGTTTTTTATTCCTATCTTCATAATACCATTCTACAATTCAAATAGAACTTTCAATTTTAACGTAAGACAAGTTCCATATCAAAAACACTTTATGAATAAGAATTCAATATGAATATTATTACATTAAATCGTAAATAAAAATTTAATAACCGCACTTTTCTGTATTGAAAATTGTCTTGCTTATTAAAAAAAACTGCAATGCATGTAACTTTTAAGCTCTCTCGACACAAAAACGAAAATTTCCCTCAAACGTACAATTTGCAATAATCGTATTCAAATAAAGATACAGATCTGTTAGAAATAGATTAGAAGGCAGTTTTATATATGAACATTATTTAAGTGCTTTTTAAAATAAAGTGAAGATATAGGCTAGTGATTTTAGGAACTATTATCAAAATATTTGATAATTATACGTAATTATAGTCTTATTCAATGAATGAAATTTCATGGTGGTTTCATATAAACTTGTTTCGAATTCTATCTTCAATGAATTTTGAATCTGTTTCAAACTACCATTAATTTATCCATTCAAATTAATATTTTCTCCATTAATTAAAATTATTATTCAAAAATTGATATAGTTTTTTTAAAAATAAAAATCATTTTTAATTCCTTCCTTATATTGAAAAATATTAGTACCTATGTGGACAAAATTTATTATTTTTGAAAGACTTATGATATGTATTGTTACTGGCATTTACAAAAGAAATCTCAGATACAGGAAATAACCATCTAAAACACACTTAAGTTATTCAAGCAAATGTTTGTTAATAAAAATATGATCATTTTATAGAAACGTTCAAAACTAATTCATGAACTTTATATCTAAAGAACAAATCACATTAAAATCGTGCATAAAATATAAATATCTAATATTTAAAATTTAACTATTGGTTTGTAATATTCTATTCAAAATTCCTTTACATTCTTTTTATATTTATATATTTACTTGTTTTATAAAAAGTGAAATTTTAAATTTTAACAGGTAGTTGGAAAATATATACTGAGTAAATGTATTATTTCAATGAAGCCCACCCACTAAAAAGACATAATATCATTGAATGGTTATAATATCTCAGGCCATATTTATTTTGAAATAAAGCTGACTTTTGCCTATATATAGGCAAATTAAATTGATTTTAAACTTCAGTAAGAAATATTCAGTTAATAGGATTTTTAATTAAATTAAGCGTAATGTTTTAAAATTTAGAAGCATAAAATTGACTTTATCATAGAAATAAGCAAATTAAATTGATTTTATACTCGTAAAATAAATATTCAGTTAATAGGTTTTTTAACTAAATTAAACGTAGTGTTTTAAAATTTAGAAGCATAAAATTTATTGAAGTTAATAATATTTTTATAAAATAAACATCTATATGTTCTTAATAACTTTACAATGTTCGTAATGTGATATTTGTGCAATAAATTCAATATTAATCGTCGAATTCAACCCAACCAGCTCACCTAAAGTGATGACATTTCCTAGTCAATATGTATTAGAATGGCTGACTATTATCCTAGTGGATATGCATCTCCAATTTAAACATGTTACATAGAGTAATTAGAAGCTTTTACAGCAAATGACTCTATTCTGTTTGTCAGTTTCGTCAGCAAATACTATAGATCAGAACTACAGTCAGCATTTCAATGTCATCATAATCCCGGATATGTGTCAAAATAGTTACATCTATGAGCCATAGATCTCATTTAGCCACCAATTGCACATACAATGCAGCAGTTAATATTCCATTTAGACATAATGTCTTCATTAGATTTAATACACTACTTTCCATCTTATAACACTCTTTCCATTATTAAATCTAATGAAATGTTTAATGATTATTTGGTAATTATAAATCCTTAATTACTAAAAGTAGCCAAAATTATATAAAAAAGCGCACTAAATAATAATATACACAAGGTTACGTAAACTACTATCTATTTGTTATTTTCTACTCAATTTTTATAATTTTATTAATGTGTTATATTAAATAATTAATTAATATCATATTAATTCAATAGAAACAGATCCAAAAAATAAGGATAATTCTGAAACTAGCAACTGAATGGGCAGAAACAAAACAGAAGTGACTTATTCATAATTCTCATGTATTAAACACATTAGAAAGAACAAAAAAGATAGTATATGTATGATATCAAGCATACAAATCAAGATTATAGCATCATAGATCACTTATCGCCCATATAAAACTGAGCATTAGGTTGTTAATATGATAGCTAATGCACTTTGTGTCTAACATAAAAGAAATAGAATGCTTACAACACCGAGATACGTTAAGGACCACATTATCAAGTTGTACTTCAGCTAGCGAATTACACTCAGCGAGCAATGTCTTTCAAAAAACTCCTACAGGTGTAGCAGGCATTCACTGTTGTTGTATTGATACGGTTGGATACCTGGTGCTCTCCACATGAACATCTGATGTTAATCGGAGTGCAAGGTAAAACGTAACTCATTGAAAAATATAGCACCAACCCACTGCGAAGGTATCTGTATTGCATGTTCTCTACTCTTGGCTAAAAGCTGGTGAAAGTGAGTTGCAGCTAATGGAAAACATCTGACAACCTATGGGCATATAAACCATACTGTCCCAAGCATCTGTAAATGATTTTCTTGAAACTGTCATAGCTATGGCTGAAATTTTCTCCATTCTGGAAAGATCTGTACTGTTACGTCTACTGACGTTTCCATCATCTTCGAACCGTTACCACAGCCTAGAGATGACACTTTAGTTGATTCTGAATTTCCAGGCAATTGACATATGCGTACACCCTCGTTCAAGGCGGTCGATATTTCTAACGCAAAAAATAACATTCACGTGTGTCCTCTGTGTTATACATATACGGTTGAGGTATTGAGTTCCATGCGGACATTACGAACATATTTCCCACTTTTTCACAGGCCCTTAATACACAACTCTTTTGTGCTATAGTCATTGTGGCATACGCTCGGCGTCATCTGGTGCCTTCTTGTAACTTGCTTATTATGCTTGATTTCACGTTTGATGTTTCTATTCTTTTTCATATTCTATATTTGTGTACATTTGAATTATCGTTAATTTATGTGGATATGCTTGTATATAGAATTACAGAATTCTTTTAAAATAAACTGTTAAAGAAAAAAACACATCTAAATATATGTTAAAATTCATTCAGAACATTTATTTTTTAAAAAGAGAAGAAAAATATCCTATTAAAATTTTAGATCTAAAATATATAATTAAGTGAAAATAAAAAAAATATTTAAAACAAACACTTGGCATTTTTAAATAAGATAAAATTTTCATCTAAAATTCTTTTATTGATGACATAATATATAGCGTTTTTACTATATATGAGTGAGAAAAAAGATGTAGTTAAGGGACATTTTATATGTGAGAGAATGTTTTACTTAATAGTTAAATTGGTAAGCAATTTTTCTTTTGATATGTGTAAGGATTTGAAGATATTGTCGAGAACTCATGAACATGTATTAAACATGAATATTTTAAAATATTTATCACAAATTAAGTACATAAATTTAAATTAATTCATCTATTAACAATATATTATACTGCTTATTGTTGAAAAATGTAATATTTTGGAATTTATAATACTAAAATATTATTTCTCATTAAATTGAAAGTATTAATATTTTAAGTTAGATTATTAAATTCATTTTTAAAGTGTTTCTACTAAGCAATAAAAGCACAAAATTATAAAATTTCATTATGAAATCTAGTTTCGTTGGGAAAAAACATACATTAGAAATAACAGAATAATTTTATTGTATTAACATGTTTTAAGATGTATAACCAATAAATTTATATAAGACATTTATATAACATGTATGTTTATTTAACACATTTGTTTATATAAAATATTTATATAATATGTGTCTTTATAAAAACATGTGTTTTTAGAAAAACATATATTAACATTTATAAAGGAATAAATTTTATTCTAAATTTTCAGCAACTTTCTAAATATGAGATAAAACTTCAACTTATGATAATTTCCTTATTTTACTTTGTGAAAAATTTCTTTAATTTATGTATTGCAATCGTGTTTAATAAAAACTGTTCACAAATAATGAATAAAACATTCAAAATAAATATGAAATATATAACATTTATTCCATATCTATGAAGAATTGATTTTACATAATAACAGAAATTTAGAAGAAATCAGTGTATTACGTTATTGTTTTACTTGTGTTCATTTCTCATTATAAAACTTTATAAAATATTAATCATGCAGCATAAAACTTTATTTATTTTGTTTTCTATGCTAATTACGAAAAACATTTCGGAGAAACGTATTAAATTCTCAAATCAAATCATAAATTTATGGGAAAATTAATTTTCTAAGATTTATTTCGTTTCTGAAAATTATTTCTGCTAAATAAACCCCAGAATAAATAGAGTTATGCTTTTTACATACTTTGGTGCTATGTTGTAACGTTTTTAATATCTCTAAAGTTTTAATAACCTATAAAACACTTTCTGTTTCAAAAAATAATTCTGTACTGTTAAATCAAAGAGTAAGGAATTATTCAATTTAAATAATATTAAAATCGTAGAATTTTTATTTTTTCTTTTAAAAACGTATTTTCACATGATTGTTGAAATAAAAATCATGTGAATTTTTATTCATTAATAATAAAATAAATATTTTTTAGCAAGAAGTTCTAATTATTCACGTATTATTAGTAAAGTTTAAAAGCAAATTATTTTATTCTTTTTTTAATTTAATTTATCATGAAAAATGATATAAATTATTTTCCTGTATGAGCTTTTCCTATTTTAGCTTTTCCAATATAAAAAAATAAAGTAAAAATAGATATATTTAAAATTCCTAGTGGCAAAAAATTTTTATTTAAACTACTTTTACTTAAAATTAGGAAAATTGTCCTTTTAAATTTATTTAATTAAACTCGACTTTTTTCATCACATCACACATTACTTAAATAAAAAAAAACATTAAAATTAAAAATGTTTTTGAATACAAAAAACAGCAAAATATTTTGTATTAATATATATTAAATCATGCTGATTGAATAACTTTATTAAGATAAAATTTCAGAACTTTATCTTCAGCTTTTTCCTCCTGAAATGCTTCTAATTTTATAAATTTCTGAAACTAAAACTATTCACATGTATTTTCTCATAAAAAAAACGCAATGAAATCTGAAATTTACAGCATTTCAAACTATTGGTACATTAGTAAAATTTTCATGTGCAAAAATAAATCTTGTAATTTGCTGTCATATCAGTTGCGATAAAGAAAAATGGTTCGTAGGTTATTTTATTACTAACAGCAATTGATTTTTGTTGATTATAATCATTATAAAAGGTATGGTGACTTCTAACGTGGTAGAAAATATCTTAAATAGAATAAATTTCGAATTTTGGAAATCATGTGTCTGCAATTATTTTTTAAGATTAGTACATTACAAATTTGAGGATAAAAAAAAATATTTGATGAAAATAATGTTGGCAAGTTATTGACGATGTCAACCAGTTTTTAATATAT
>JAPDSC010091230.1:93611-111168 GCA_026290005.1 Latrodectus geometricus | reverse complement strand
CCAGATCTTAGCGATATATTGCTTAAATGGAAAACTTATTTCACCCGAGAAATGTCTGAATTTTCACATGATTAGGCTCTCAACAAAATCAAATTTTCAGTTGAAACCTAATGTAAAGAATAAGGAAAAATGTATACTTTACAAATCCATACATACCTGTATACTTTATCAGGAAAAAACACCAATAGTGCATTTCCATTTTGATTTCGAAAAATTTTTCATCCATAGTTCTCCGTACCTCAAAATCCTCAGGGAAGCTACTGCTGACAAGTAAACACGCCTAAAGTCAGTTTTTCACACTTTATTTCCTTTAAAGCAGCCTATTTTGCGGAGTTGTTTCTTTTCATGTTGCATACCAGAAATAAAGAAATTCCGCTATCAAAACAGGTTTCTTTTATACTTTTCAACTCAGAAATATTTAGTCCACTGTATAGACTTTCTTTTTGTGGAAAGTAAGGATATTTTCATTCACTTCATTTTGGTTTAAGATTTTTTTTAAATCATTGGAGAGAAATGGGTTGAAATATAATCTTGAATTTTTAAAGTAAATATTTTGAAAAAAAATTACTCAAATTCGTACTTTTTTTATGTGCTATTACTTTCGATGTAAAAAAATTTTATTCTGATTTCAAATTATTTCACTGCTATATTTTGCCACGCATTGTTAAGAGCTATCATCAATGCTGTAAAAATAAAAGAAATTTCTTGACTTATTTTACATAAAATCTAATTAAATTCCTGAAAGTCAAAAAATTTCTATGGAATTCATTTTCTTTGTTTCTTTAAAAAATAGGAAATATTAAATAGATGAGCAGACTGTACAATAAAATGTGATGTTTTTCTTTAATATTAGTTACGTGAAACTAATAAACATAGAATCTACAAGATGTACCTTGTCTTACAATAGACTTAAGCCGTTATCCCATGTGGTATAATGGTCGCACCTTAAAATAATTAATTAAATGAAAATATGCTAGTGCATTGCATACAGGTTTTTCGATAATATTACAAAAACTGATAAGCTGTGTTTTGACATATAATTTTATACTTTAACTAAATGCAAAATATATAACTTATTTTTGTTGTATTGCTATTAAAATATACGATTTCTTTCTTAAGAGATACATCACTTAGTAAAGTACTTTTTACAAATAATTTGCAGATGTTCTAATTTTTAATAAAATCTACTATATTCTTTTAAAATACATTTCAGGTCTGATGTATCAAAACAAATAGCTAAAAGTAACAAAGTTAAGTTTAACAGTAATATTGTACCCAAATATCTGCTTATGTTTCACAAATATTTTGAAGATTTTCATATTGTTATAAATTACTTATTTGCTTAGTAGCCAATTTGAGATTTATATAATTATCATAATATATATCATCATAAAATATTATCAAAACTCTTTACAGAAATTCTCTCAGGCAATATAATTTTATACAATGAAAATATGTATTTGCGTTCCTAATAATTTATGAGCATTTTGTAATCATAAAATATTTATAAATTTTTTTATGCATTATTGATTTGAATAGAATTTATAAATAAGTTATTTATATTACAGCTATAATATTTAGAATTTTCTTTGAATAAAAAATGAAATATTTTCACAAATATTATATTTTGCATTTCGTACTACAATTTATTTTACAGGGGGGGGGAGATTTAAGGATTAACCATCTTTTTTTAATGCTTTCTTTAATTTTTTAATCTTTTTTAAATTAATATTAATCATTTTTCAACTGAATCAAACGATCATTCATCTTATTTACTATATCACAGATTTTACTTTAATCATGTCATACTGAATGAAAACACTTTTTTCTAAATTACAAAGATGGAATTTCTCTCTCTTTTGTATGTGCGTTTGTGTTCGTTTCGATAGTAAAAAAATTATGTAGAGTGCGCTTATACAAAAAACTTTAAAAAAAAATTTTCAAAAATACTATTACCTCAAGTGTTTTCATAACCAAATATTTTAATGTTTATGGAAAGTTTGTTTTAATGCTTGTTATGATAAAATTGAAATGAAATTAAATAAAACCAGTGATATAAAAACTCAGCTGAATTTATACAATGCTATTTCATCGTATGAAGCAGAAACTGACATTGGATTGAAGATATTGAAACTTTTTAAGGTTTCAAATAGTCAATTTTGGTAAGTTAATATACAAATATAACACATTTCATTACCATATCTATAGTTAAGTCACTTTCATTTCATACATTTTGACAAAATCTTCATCGGAAGGAAGCATAAAATATTATGCTATAAATTCGCCTTTATAATAAAAAAACAATTAATGCTAAAACAATTTTTGTTGAATAAGTGAATACCTATATAAGTTATGCAACAGAATTTTATGTGTTTTTATGACTATTTTAATTTTTAAGGAATTTAAATCAATACCTGAAAATTTTCATTTAATTTAGGTATAGATACGTTTCCTCGGATCCATTGATCTCCCTGATCACCAGAAAGCTCCCATGCTGGGGCTAACTCTCCAAAAACATGACTCTCTGGTTTGACGTAAATCTTCAATTCTCCTGTAAAAAACAAACATCTCTAAATTGTAATCATTTGCACTATGTAATGTCATTAATTTTTATTTAGTTTGCAAGTTTTCAATGTATTGAAATATGAATAAAATAATGAAATTAAAAAACAATATTGAATTAACAAATTACTAACCTAATCTTAGCAAATACAAATACCTCACTTTAAGTTATTGGAAGTTATAAAATTCATAAACTTTTTAAACACATCTTTAACACTTACTCAGACATTTCAAGTTCCCAATCCATCAAGTAACGCTTGAATATATCTAGCACGTATATTCTAATAAGCGTGAAACTTGGCATCTTTTCACAATATTTTTATCTTTGATTTCAAATAATGGTGAATAAATACACAAAAACTTAATAACTTCAAATAATTTTAAAATCCATGTATTGCAGACCACGTATATGCATAGTTTAAAATTAATAATTATTAATAATTAATAATATCTGGCCAACTTAGTTTTTTTTACATGGCTCTCTCATACTAGACAAAATGATTATTTCTGGTTCTATGAATAAATCTTCATTTTAATATTAATGTATAAGATTGGGAAAAAAACTATTGCAATATTTCTTTAAATGAAATTACTGATGCCCCTAAAATTATATTTTATGTATTTATGGACATTGGAAATCACATCAGAACACCAAGACATTTTTCATAAAAATAATTACTTTATTAAACACTTGCCTTTTATGTACTTTATAACAATAAGTAAATATGTATTGATTTTTCTAAATTTTACCTCGCAAAAAGATAATTCTGTAAAAAAATTCATTAAAAACTTTGAAATATTTATCTTCAATTTAGAGTAACATAATATGGCATACAAAATAGTAATATATAATTCGGCCTCTTCCAACTGTTTTCGCAAATGTTTAAATTTTTAGTTATATATAATTTTTTATCTTTATACTTGAGTATTTTTCAATTTAAATATAGCTTGAGGTGCGAGAAATTTTTAAATCTAATATATTAATTCAAAATTTGGTTTTAATCTGGAACAGTTTCGATTAGTGGTGTAAAATGAATACGTTAATTTAATTTTTAATGATTCAGCTATGACAATTATATTTATGTGAATAAACTAAATCTAACACAATTTATCTTTCTCAACACATATAGATTAATGATAAGTAATAAGATTTGTGTCTCATGTGTGTGCGCTTTATTTATCAATATCTACTCTCCTTAAATAATAAATTACATTTTATAGGCAAGAATGAACTACATTGAAAGTAACAGTTGTCTTCTTCAACAAATCACAATAACGTCATCATAAATTATTCGGCTAATGAAAGATGATCGTTTAAAGTGAATTCCGAACCATTACAAACATATACACCTGAGGCAGGAATTGAACTTATAAACCTCTGAACAAAAGATCAGAGTACAAATCATTCGGCTACCAGAATGAGTTTTAACTGTTTTATAAACATTAACTAATAATCAATTTGATATGAATATATACACAGGCCGATAAATTAAGTTAATGTTTCAAAAAAAAATTTATGAATATAAAGATAACTCGCAATCTTACAAAATGATAAAATAATGAAACTTAAGTTTTTGTATTTTCATTTTAACATGAATAATTTAAATTGAAATGAAAGATAGGTAATTGAACTTTAATGAACAATAGTTTTATGGAAACTGAATTTTTCATGAGTGTCAGCAGTTTCTTCTGTCTTTTCAATTTTTCCAGTTTTTTCAGATTTTCATAAACAGAACCCAAATGAACATAAAGTTTCAGTTGGTACAGGAAATTATTTTTCATCCAAATAAAAAGAAAACTTTAATTTTAAATGAATTTATTATATGTAACTGTAACTCTTAAATTTTATTTTTAATAAATTTATGTGCTTTTAAAACAACATTCTTTTGATTTTTCAATTGGACATAATTTTAACATTTATAGAGAGCAATATTTTTTAAATTTTAAGAAATAATAAGTATCTATTTTATTAAATGAATTTTATAATTTGAGTTTGATACATTTAAGATTTGTTTGGCGTAGTTACCTAAATTAATATCAATTTTCATAACAATGCAATTCTTTAAAACGCAAATGAATATTCGATATTCATAAATTGTGATAGATTGTATATAAATTAATACACACACATTTACATTTGACAATCTGATTTCAGGTGGATTTCAGAAAAAAGAAAACGTTTTCTATTTATCTGGATGTGTTTGCTTACTACATAAATGTTAATCTCAAAGTAAACGTAAGCACAATTAATATTTATTTTATAATCATCATTTATATATTGGCATGTTTTTATTTCAGGAAATCATATTTATCTTGATTTCAAAAGCATTTAATTCAGTTTATCTGGAAGAACTTGTTCTTATAAAGGTGAAAATGCGCTTTAGGTCCCCTACTCTGCCAACTTGGCGAAAGTGTGCTGTGGGTCCCGTACTTGGCGGGTTTTAAAAAACGCTGTTGCCATGGCGATAATGGAATAGGATTTTTCACTAATCAGCAACCAATGAAAATGACTGATTTTTCAAACTGAAACTAATTAACGACCAATGAAAATGCTAAAAGAAAAAAACCAATTAATGAGCATGCGCGAAAAAACGCAAATTATTTCCTACGGAGGTTGCCATAAAGAGCTCATTGGGTATAAAAACGTCCGGTTTACCACGCTTGGTGCATTTATCGCCAAGTTGGCAGAGTAGGGGACCTAAAGCGCAGATTAACTCTTATAAAAATTATAATTTTAAAGTAAACGTGAACGCATACACACAAAATTTTGGTTCGTGTGATTTCAATGATATTACTTCACCCATATGAAACAATTTTCGAAAATTCGTTATTGTTGCAAAGGCCCAAAACGTTGCTTTTTGATATAAAATAGCTATATATTTAATTAAAAATAATTTTTCTAATATATATATATATATATATATATATATATATGGAATCACGAGGTGAAATTTTAATAAGGATAAATTAAGATAATTCTCCATCTTAGGTTATATACAGCTTTTCTTCCATAAATGACAAATTTATAATTTAAATCATTATTTTTTAACTGATATAATTTACTTCAGTTTTTAGTAAATGAATGAAACTGTTTTAACGCAATTAAAATATTTATTTTATTTAAATAAGCAGTAATTCTTGTATAGATTACAAAAAAGGAGAAAATAATGTACTGTCAACGTGAGACTTATTTGTATGAAATATGCGTTCCTCCGGGCAGATTGCGGCCAGCGATCACTTAACGAAATTCAAAAAGCTTCTCGAATAAGTGAAACAGTTCATTACATCGTATCATTAGCTGCTCTTGTGCACCATAATCACACCCTAAATAATAAGTCTGTGCAAGAGGGAAAAAAATCCCAACCGTATGCCATCGCCAACTGTTCCTGATGAATTCCGAGTACGTGTCGCACAGGGACACACTGTGTCCTGTCTTTCGCACGCAGTGACAATTTATCAGTGGAGAGTGTAGGCAAGCCGCATGAGCGCCAAATGAGGCGTGACGATGCCCGGGTATCACAGTAGTGGATTAACTGAATTGAATCGGGAACAGGCGCCTGATTGATAATGGACAGAACGGCCACTGAATCGGAAATTGGAGTTATATTTCCAGACTCGAAATAAACCGGACAGCAGATAATATGTGGGCAGTGTGGTCACAGTCCGGCGAATCTGGCTTTGAAATGTCCGGCCCGTTTTAGTTACCACTACCGGGAAGGACGATTGGTTTTAATTTGTAAATGATACGATTGTTTCCTTTTTCTATGTACAATACTAAATTATGTGTGTCACAAAGGGTTGAAGCTTCTTTTTTATGCTTTTGTTTTATTTCAATTAAAATTCATGGTAAATTATTTGAAAGTAAAGAAAATTTTATTTTTTATAATCTGTTTTGATTTTGCTATATTTTTAATTTTCGTCTCACAAAATTCGTTTTCTATACCTACTGAAAATTACGATATTTGAAAGAAATGCAGATAGCTTTTTATTATAAGATATATTTTAATTAATATATGTATCTGTTCATTATTTCATCCTACATTTTTGTGTAATAATATCAATTAAATCATGACTGTTGATCACTATAGAACTTTTATCAGTTATGCTAAAAAGGTACTTATGTTCTATGACGACTACTCTGGCGATGAAAGTGTTATTGGTAGACTAACATGATTTAAATAATATTTACATTATACTCATTATTTTAGCGCCTTCTATAGCTTATGTTAGCGTCTTGGTTTTATTTAGATAGTCGCCATATAATTTTTTCCAGTCACCAGTTTTGGGAATATATCTAGATAGTCGTCATAGTACGTAAGAACCAAAACAATTATAATTTCTTAAGGAATTTTAAGCTATTTCCAATAATCCATAATGTTATTATCGACTAAAATGTGTCACCAATAGAAAAAAGGACAATATAAATATACAATAGCAATGTGAATTAAAGGTGGCATATCTTTGTTTTGTAAAAATATTTTAAGTTTTTACTAAAAACGAATTTCTTGAAGTATGATTCTATACCACTTTCATATGTGAATAATGAATAATTAGGAATTAAAAAATTTTATTAAAAATTATATATAATTTAAAAATTTTGTAAAAAAATTTTAAGTTTTTATTAAAAACAAATTTTTTGAAGTATGATTCTAGACCATTTTCATAAGTGGGTAATAAATAATTAGAAATTAAATTTTTTTATTAAGAAATATAATTTAAAACTTAAAATTATATCTTTAATATGGCGTTTATTTACGAGTTCTTCATCTAATAGATTTTTTTAAATTGCTGTAAACATTCAATAAATAATTGAAAACATTTATTGGTTATTACTATAATAAAGGTAGTTCCTATATATATGCATTAACATCAAGTTCAGGCATTGTGATAAATAATTGTCAACAGACAAGAGAAATTTCTAAGAAAAGACATGTTCAACTGAACACACAGTTTTTATTTGCCTACATATATTATAAGAAAATTTTGATAGTAAAAAATTTTCAAGAATAGAATCAGTGAGAATAGATAATAAAATTTTCTCTGCTAAGTGCAAAAAATATATTGTTTGACCATAAATATTAAATTAAAATACTGATAAATTAACTACAGAAAATTCATGCAAAAAGAGTTTGAAATTATATCTTAGTAATAAATACATTCTGTTATAAGTTTGATAGATAAACAATATCTACTTGAATCTTTCAAACATCTTGCAAAATTGAAACAAATAAAATTGATAAAAGTTTTTAAGAAACAGAATGACCAGATCCTTATAAAATATCAAAACACAAAATATTATTTTTTTAGCTATAATTTGTTTTTGAAATTTTATAGTCAAAAATAAATTACTTCGAGTTATAAGTATGTCTACCAAATATAATTTATTTAACTATTTCCAACTATTGTAATTAAATATAAATAAACTGAATGGTAAAATCTATTATTTTACCAAATATGATGAAAAAATATGTTAGTCGGAGTTAAATATTTTTCACACGCAGTTATTAAAATCTTTATTGTTTAAGAAAATTTATAATTTCTCTAGAATAATTACAATTATACAAGCTTTTAATCACTTCAAAATTTTTAAAAACGCAAGAATAATTAAAATTTAAAACTTCTACTACTAAATTAAAGATTAAAAATTTTATGTGCATCAAAACAAAAATATTCAATAACAATTCTGTAAAAATATGTAACAAGTGCACCGTTAACAGAAGTATGCAATTAATTTATCTCAAATACACTATAGAATGCTATTCAAACCAAATTTTCAAAAAGAAGAAACTAGAGAAAGCACTTACAGCAATCGATAATAATATTCCATTGTTAAAGTCTGGCAAAAATCGCCATGTTATTTCCTCCAATCTAGGAACTTCTTATCCTTTTAAAAGGTTTCAGCTTTAGACCACATTTCAGCCGCATCAAAAGAAGATGGCATCAGATGGGGGTGGGGAAGGAATAAACGAAGCACCGAAATTCAATCAATTTGTAACCGGCTTAAAAGAATCTATAAAGAGGGCTTGCAGCGTTACGGGTGTAAGTCTCGTCAATTGAATCAGGTTTATGATGCTTAGCTTTGTTGTGCTAAGTTGTGCAAGGGTGATTTTTTCTCCTCCAAAATGGGCTACTTTATCTTTGGATGAACATGAATAAGTTCGCCGTGAGAAGATTTTATTTCTCAATAAAATATTTCTAAGAATACAGCTAATTATGATAAACTTAATTTATTAAATTGAGATAAGATCATAAAAGCTGGGAAAATTATTTTTATACATCAAAAAACAGATATAAAAATATAAAATGTATAATACAATCAGAACTTTTCTTTAGGTGATTTAATTTATCAAATAATGTAAATACCCATCTTTATTCCTTTAATAGAAATGTATATTATTTTATTATTTATGTAATTAATTACTTTCTTAATTAAATTAATTTAATAATTAAAGAAATTATAAATTTAATTTTTATATCTAAAGTTAATAAAATATAATAATAGAATTTTAAAATTAAACAGCTAAAAAATTAATTTAATTTTATAACTAAATCTAAAGCTTTTCAATGCAGATTTTCAACTAAAAAAGGAGAACAAAACATCTCAGAGTTATTCTTCTTACATAGTTGAATATATACGTAATCAAACAATAAAAGTAATGTTAAATTATTTATTTGTTATGACTAATTTAACATTACATAAATAAAGTCTTATTGAATACAATATTCATGAATTAAAATGTAGACATTAATATCCTATTTATTAACCAAAAACATATATATCTTTTCAAGATTTATATGAATTCATGTTTAGAAAACACGTTTTTCCTTTAAGACAAAAAATGAGATACATGTTAATTTTAAGTTTTGTAGTTTTCTATATATTGACTTTTGCATCTCTTTCGCACAAGTATAAGTAATATTCAAATGGTTAATACAAACAAAATATTCAAAATAAAGGACAAAATTGTCCATAATTACTAACAAGAGCAAAACTAATTTATTGATAAGGAAAATGGAAATCTTCAATGGGAAAAGTTACTCGCAATAAATATGAGCTATTTAACGAATAAAAGCCATAAGTTTGCTTTCATCTTCATTATTTTATCAATGTTAAAATTTTTTACATCCCTTATAGACAATTTGTATTACGTGGTGAATGCTGGAAACTACATTGCAACAAGCTTATGCTATTAAATTATCTACTTTGAGATCTATTCAATTATCTTTACATTTGAGACCATTGAATGAAGATATAAAGAAATGTAGAATACATTATAGTAATTGCGGTAAAAATCATTAAAAATAAGACCATTTTTTTAACATTACTGAAAACTATTCAGATCTACCTTATTTAAAATTGACCAAATATTCAGTATTAGACATAAATTTTAAATTGCTGTTAAATTAAAAGCTTCTTATGTATTAAGACTAAAGTGAGACATTGCCGTTCTAATCTGAATTCTTAAGACTAATTTTCTTGGTTATAACTTTCTCCATTTAATGATATTTATTTTAATGATTAAGTACTTTTATATAATAAATAAGTTAGAAAAATGCCTTCATAATTTTTATTTTTTATGTTTTTTCTGTAATACTTTTGTATAAAAAGCTAAGTAATACTTTTTATATAGAAGTATTACTTAGCTTTTTATACAAAAGTATAAAAAACTAAGTATTAAAGTATAAAAAGCTAACTTCTATATAAAAAGTAATACTTTTTAGTAAGAAGTATTACTTTAAAGTATTATATAAAAGTAATACTTTTTACATAAAATTATTACTATATTAAAAGTATTAAATATTTATGTAAAAGTAATACTTAAATCATTTATTAAATTCTATTTAACTATAGTTAAATGAATTTTAAAAATATCCAGTGAAATTGACACACTTGCATTTATTTTAGTTGTCTTCTAGTACTAGTATCAATATTGGTATTACCACAAAATATATTATTGACATTAAATAACATAATCTCACTAATGATAATTTTTCTTATTTTAAAAATGTACTTAACAGTACAAATTATATGAAATAATATGAAGATATTAAATTGTTTAAATATATATATATATAACTATATTATATATATATATATATATATATATATATATATATTTGAATTTCATATTCGGCTGGCACACGACAACAACAATTCCATATTCATTGATCTTAAAAGAATATTTTATTACAACGCTTAATATAGTCATTTATCCCTACTTCAAAGAATATCAGTTTCATCGAAAAGCAAATACGCAATTCAACATCATCAATTATTCAATTTATTTCCTAAAAGCCTCTTTAATTTCTTAGATAAAACTATACTCTTTTATATTTACTTTGTCTCTGTCTATCTAAATATTCAATATTTATAAAAGGCGATATACATTGTCAACAAGCAAGGATTTCTATCAATGAATTAATCTTATTATTTTAGAAAAGTTACAATTACACTGCTTCAAGACAGGATAACTAAGTATAAGCACTTAAGTAAATTTAATAAGTCTCGATAATGCTATTCCCATTTGTTAAGTTGAGCTATTTGTTCCTTCAAATCCACTGAGTAAATCACTTAGAAACGAGAAAGATCAAGGAATTATTTTACTTAAATATGATATTTAACTTAGAGTTTAATTTTGTGTCATAAATAATTAAGATGTAAGATTATCACTGCATTGATTTGAAGTCGTAGAAATGGAATAATATATAAATTCCAACACTATGCTGTGATACTTTTAAGTACAGTTATAAACAATCCCAATATGTATACATAAATTCAAATAAGTTATAAATTTAAAGAAAACACTGAAGATATTTAATATTTTAAATATCCAGTATGTGGTTGAAGATTTTAGTTCATATTTAATAACACATACATTTAGAATGAACACAGAACTTTTGATCAAATGTATGTGTCAGCCACAAGGCCTTTTGACAAATAAATTGATGTATTTAGTTTACATAATCTAAAAACAAAAAAAAAAATATATTAAATATATTCTTAGACGTATCCGGGTATTTTATTGTCAGAGAGTTTGTATTTTAGGTAGCATATGTCGTATTTATGTATTATAAAAAATGAAGTTTGTATTGCCCAACACTGACGAAATCTTTAAACATTTTTTCTCCAAAATTAATATTTTTAACTAAATACAAGTTATTATAGTTATCACACACGAATACTTTCATGACCGATTAATTATATGCAGTTAAAAAAATCATTATTTTTTATAAAACTAAACGATTATGATAAGTTATATAACAAAAAAGATAAAAGTTCAAAATGTGAAGATAGATGTATTATTAAAATTACTATGTGTGTGGTAACATATAAATAGGTAATATTCCAAATAGGTAATTACTCCATCCACATAAACGTTTTGCCGTACTATCATCATTATATCTCAGTATGTATGTTCAGTAGATACATTCTAACAAATAGATACCTAATTTTCAAATAGGATAAACATTTATCAACTACACAAAATGAAGTATCCGAATGGTATGAAGCGAATATTTAGAGAAATAACTACAATTTTCAGTCAATTACTATCGTTATAATTTAAAAACATTTTATAAAGAAAACTAACAATATAATTTAAAAACGTTGAAATAGCCCAATGGCTCTTGGAAATGTGACCTAAAGTTATTTACTCGTATTAAGGAAAGACAATTTTTTTTTATAATCGGAATTAAATGATTGACATCAACCATGTTACTTTTTAGAATATAAACTTATCTATAAAATCTAAGATTGTATGTGCTGAGAAATTATTGTATGTATTCTTAATATAATTTTAAAGTTATCTAGCAAACTATATTTCATCAAGTCAATACAAGAGTACTTTGCTCAAACTACTATGTGGATTTTCTTTTCTTTGTTAAATATAATGCAGTTAATTACCGTTTACCATAAGAGTCACGCATTACCTACAGCAAAATGATGGTCTAATGATAGGAGCATATATTTGTAATTAAAATTATATTGAGTAAAGCCGATAAAAACTGTTTTTCCGTATTTGGGATGCACATCTGCCTGGGTGGGTATTTGAGAATTTCTATTTCTGGTAATTCATCAATACAGTCTTCATCCTGAAAAAAATCGAAGGCAAAACTTGGAGGACAAATATCTTATACTAGCTTTCAGATATCATGTTGTCCACTATGGTGTTTCAAACTGCAATTTACCATGGTAATCGGATTGTAAAATTTATCAATGAATCATTTTTAGGCAACAAAAATACAATGTCAGGTTGCCTTTTTATGAACCAATCCTTCGAAGAAAATTGATGAGAGAGCTTTTAGTATAAAATTCCATTTTTCCCATAACTTACTTTCTTTTGAATTGCAAAATATTGGTAGATTAAACATTTCTTTGTCATTGAAAAACGTATACTATTTACCATGACAATGTCCAATTAGTGTTGCATATTAATTATTAAGTTGCAATGGTATCGTACGAGTCAAAACATGATAGTCTGCAAAATGGATTAATGTAATTGCTCGACCTGTCTTGGAAATGAGAAAATTATAGAACTAGAGTCTGAAATAATTATTAACAATTTTAATATAAAATTAAATTGCTTATAAAACATTGCTTAAAAACTTATAAAACATTGTAAAAAAATGCATTCTAGAGATATATCAACATTTTATTTTCAACACTTTAGCTTTGATTGGAATCTTTCTAAAACATAAAATAGTATTTCTATTGATTTAACAGTTATTGTTTTTTTATTTCTAATTGCGGGTACAGTTGTGCAAGTAAGTACATTAGCCCATTTGTACTAATGCCGCAACAAGGCTGGAAACTGCTACTCATTTTGTCGTTACCCGGTGGGCACCTGTGAACCAAGTCACGGAGGTATGAGTAGCATCGCCCACACCACACCACCACAAACCCGTTTATAGGGCGGACCACATTCATCCATCATCTGAGGAAAGGACAAGTAACACAAAGAGAGAAAGTACATCCATGCCGGAGCAGGGATTCGAAATCAGGTCCTCCCCATCCGATGGCAGTTATGCTAACCACTAGACAGTTTGGGCGGCTTTAACAGTTATTGTACCGGGAATCATTTTTTTCTCAGTGCAATAGTTCAAATTCGACACAAATACAAAATGATAGATATTGACTACCATTATACTTTTTACAATCATTTAAAATTTATTTAATATTTTAGCTTGTAAATGCAGTTTTTCTAACTGAAAACGTATTACGCATTATTATTAGCCATTTAGTACTATTATGAAGTTGAAACGTAAAAAGTAATTTACAAATTCTTATTTTAAAACTCTCTGATAATTAACATCAAGAACATAAAACAAAATAATATATGCATTTAAGTTAAAATCATTGAATAGTTAATTATTGATGCTCTATATAAAAGTATATTTCTATAAATTAATTTCTTTTCAATTCCATTTAAAAAAATGAAAAATAACTTCTTCAGGAGTCAAATCAATATTATATATGACTTATTTCATTTTTACTTGAAACAAAAACCATACGCTCCATCTTCAAGATGATAAAGTACTTAACAACAGAAACATCAACAAAATGAACAACCTTATGGAGTTAAATCAATAAAATGTGAATGAACTGTTTGACTTTGCGAAAGAGTCAGAAACACACTCAGCTATAACATGGAGGCTTGCAAGAATGAAGGAAAAAAAGAGGTCCCTAGACAATGTTATCCGAAAATAAAAACAATATATTGGAATTTGGAGGACGAAATGAAGTCGTTATTCTACTCCTTTGGGAATACTTATGTCTTAACTAATCATCGACGATTATTAGCAATTAGCATAATGTGGCTCTCGGTCGTTAATGGCGATTGCTAACGATTAACAGCCATAATAGTTCCTAAGGCAATGGAGAAACTACATAGTAAAACCATTTAGTACAAAATCGGTGATGTAATAAATGCCTTGAAACATAAAAATCTAGAATTAAGTCTAGAAGAAACACTCGACGAATAAAAGAAAACAGTTTGTGGAAACATTTGCTTGAAATATGGAGTTTTTGTTAGAACTTGCTGTCAGAATTAGGTTGAAGAAACATTAATTTGAGAAGTTGGGTCAATTGATTCACACTTAATCTCCGAAATTTTTTAAATTAGGTAATGGGAATAAGAACAGTATTTATAATCTCATATAATAAACAACAGAAAAAAGGTGCTACATAATAAGTAAAATAACATTAAAATTTAAGTAATTGTGAATAATGAAGGAAAGAATGTTGAATCAAAGTTAATTCATATTTGTAAGCTACATTTTTCCTCTGTTTTTATGACAAATAACAACAACGAAAGGAATGAAATCGGAATAAGAAATATAGTTTTAAACTATCATGAATAAAAATGTAATTTTATGACATAAATTAATAAAATGCGTTTACTGACTGATTGATTCATATGTTGTTCAATGGTTGGGTTAAAGTACGATGGTTAGTTAGAAAGGGAGCTAAACCCTGAAATAGATTCAAACCACAACATACATCCACATTTGATATGAGAATCAAACCTACGAATTATAGAACAGAAGACCAAAATGCTATCGACTCGACTGCCAATTTGATGTGTGTTTCTGGATTATGGCAGATACAACAGAATACAAAATTGAAATCTACATATGAATTTAAGCTTTCGAAACAAACATCCCTGAAATTCAATAGCATAAATTTTTGATTTCACAAAAAATAAAAATTTTGAGCTTTTAATATATAATTCCAATTTTAACTGATAAATTATTTTAAGAGCAATTTCTTAAAGAGAAAAATCATTAAAATGGAGAGAGAATACTGAAAAATAAAAGTTTATATACTTCATTTGAAATTAATGAATAAAATTTTGAAGAAAAGAATGTTTTTTAAATTTTTACAATTACATTTCGTTATAAGTAAACTCTGAATAACCTCAATCTGCGAAAGTAAAATTTCATTTTCTCCCAAACGTAGTAATCACCATAAAATATGAAAGTTTTAATTACTCATTATATTATTTTGCAACAATAATGGAAAATAATTATATTCATTATTATTCCAAACACGTAATCTTTCATGTGTATACCAAGAATAATCAATCTTCATCCACAAGCTCTACAGCTGTTATAATTTATGTCTACAGAACAAAGAAAAGCGTCTTTGATTTCTAAATGTCAATTTAGTTGTAAGCTTTTTTTCCAAAATCATTTAGAAATAATATTACAATACTAAACAAGAAATAATTATATGTGATTTTTTTTTTTGCGGTTTTGTTAGGTTCTATAAAAGAAATATTTGTAACAATTTTACTATCTTCAATTAAATGAAGATTTTACAATTATTGTAATGTTAATTTTTAATAACTGGTATGAAAATGTTTGAATTACGACAAAACATTATGCATGTACAAACATTATTGCATTTTTCAAAATTAGACTATCTTGTTTTTCCATTTACTATGAAATTAAAATAATAATTTTTTTATTTATATTCAAAAACGCTTTTAAGACAAATTTCCTGCTTGTTTTACATTTATCGAATTTTACGAAAAAGAATATTCAACATTTGATGAATAGAGGAAAAATTTGAAAAAAACCATAAATTAAATCAGAAAGTTTGAAACTAGAGAATATATAAGGAGAAGAAAAATTAAAATTCTCTTTAATAAATATTCAAATATAAAAATTTGTTTTATAAATGTGAAAACATGAAAATGAATACAATGAAAGGGAAATCCCAGCGAAACTTACAAAGGATATAAAAATAATGAAGAACAACACTATATCAAACACTTAATAATATTGTGTTGATTTAATTTTTTAAACTTTGTTAATAAAACCTTCTAATTTTTAACATAAGACCCTACTTAAAAATAAAGACAAAAGCCTTTTCCCTTAAAGAAGGTCAATGCTTGTGCACTCTTATAATTAGTTAAATGAGATTAAAATATTTGACGTATCCAAGGAATAATTTCCTTCATTCTGGCGATATATCACTTCTTTCTTGCAATGCAATTTAGTTTCCACTGACCCAAATGAGTATAAATCCTACGACAGGAAATTAAAACTTTTTACAATGCGTTTTTTTCTCTTTTACAATGCTTCCAACAATCCATGCAAGAAAATTAGTTGCACTGCTATCTGAGCAGCATATGATTTTTATAAAAAATTAAGCATTTCCCCAAACGTTTTTTTTTAATTTACTTTTTATGAACATACCGTCTTTTTCATTCACTTTTTACAACATCCAATATAGTAGGCCTTTGATTTTTACAATTTTCATAAAAAATGATTTGCATAATTCTTTTTATATGCAGAATATTTTATGTGAAAGTGCATAAACAAGTTTTTACAGTAAAACAAGCCTTTAACCTTATCGCATATGTCAGGAATCTAGATGTTTTGAAGGCTGTGCCTGAATATACAAGCTTTTGTTTTATATATATGCAGTATTTTAAGCGGTATCATTATAACAATCATTTTTTGGCAATTGGTTTTTAATTATTTTTATTTCGAGTCTTTTATTGTGGTGAAAATTTAATGGAAACTAAAATAATAACTCATAAGATTTAAAAGTTTCGATTTCATTTTATATCAAACATTTAAGTTCTTTTAAATTCAATATTTAAACATTATTAGGTGAAGTAGTCTCTTTAACAATACATTTCCGAAACAATGGTACATAATAAACGGTTTTTGAAGTTTATGATACAAAATTGAATAACGGAAGTTTAATTTTGAGTATAATTTAGTTTGATCAAGTAAATTTTAAGCTAATCTGACACATTTATAAAACTAAGGTAAATTAAACTTTTGAAAACAATAATTAATTTCAAATAGCTAATGCCATTCTAAAAAATCTTATAAAAAATAAATATTAGTAAGTTTTTCTAAGCCATTTAAATTTTTTGAGAAGTATCTCATGTCAATAATTAAGAGTTTGCATTATTTGTTCTTCATAATAGAATGGTATATACACATACATATATATCTACACCTCCCCCCCCCACAT
>JAPDSC010091230.1:77539-90794 GCA_026290005.1 Latrodectus geometricus | reverse complement strand
TCATTGAAGGCCCTTGGATAGATAAATATGCGGCGTAGAAAGCATATTGCATATTTATTAATGTATATGCATGAGTGAGAAACATTATAATCAGAAATGTTAAAGATTCAGTACAATAAAGTTAACAGAACAAAACACCAGCACCATTATTCTCAGATTCGACAGCAGCAATTGATAACAATTCAAAAATGAAAGAGTTTTCTACAGAAACATTAGATTGACTTCGAATGACAAAATAATCGAAACAAATTGAAACCAAAATCAAAATTTCAATACAAATAAATAAAATGTGATGTATGTTTTAAAATAATAAGTGTATAAATAATCCAAATAACATAATTAAAATTATTATAGAATAAGCATTTATGAGCATTATTATTAGAATAAGCAGGAATACGTTTATATTTAAAAATAGTTACTACAATCTAAAATTGAGAGCGAATATTAAAATTTCACTTAAATTCGATAAACATTAAAACATCAAACATAAAAAAATAGAAATAAACGTAAAATTTGCAATATAAAAATCAACACAACTGCAATGACATTACCTAATTTTTTTCATAAAATTTTAAAAGCTTGACTTAATAAGTATAACTTACATAGTTTTTGCCCACTGATCCTTTTTGGTTAATAAGATTTTATCAACATTTCGAAGACATTATTCATTAAAAGGTACTGCATAAAATTTTATTATGTTTTCTTAAGATAATTCTAAAATATAACACATTTAATAATTCTTTGATAATTAAATATTTATAAATTTTGATAAATTATTATCAGATATTTTGATATATTTTGATAATGTTACATTAAATACAAATTCAGTAGATGTATCATGTTTAAGATTACTATGTGAATCAACCCTCAATAATAACATCACAAAAAACTATTTTAACTTATAACTTTTATAACAGTATTTTAAAATATGAGATCATTAGAATAATTATTTTTATATTTTTTCAAGTTATTAGAAATAGTTATAAAATGATTAAATTTATTACATTCGTAGCGGCGTCTTTAAAACAGGATAATTTGTAATAATTAGCAAAACGACTTGAAAATTTTGATTTTAGTGTAATATCATTAAATTAAATAAAACGTTTTCAGTATTAATATTATAGTTTTAACTTATGCACAGAATATATCTTTTAAGAATCCTAGATAAAATTAAGTACATAAAGTTGCTTATAAATTAAAAATTAAAAATCTAAATATCACATAATTCATTTCATAGACAACCTGAATGATCCCTGGTCTTTTCCTTACCGGCGGATTATCTCACTTTCTTGATGGGGAATAGTGATAGAATCAAACTACGATATGATTAGAAATTGAAAATCAGACATAAAGAGTACCTGGTAAGTATAATTATAACTATATTTTTTTAATTTGTGTGTTGTAACCCTATTCTATAAATTTTATAAAATAAAGTAATTTTCCTACTTTTTATAAATTAGTATTGTTGTTAAATGTGTGGAGTGTAAGAAACTTTTATTACTAACAAAAAGACACAAAAGAGCTTGATTTATATAAATGGATTGAGAGTGAGCCTAATTTAAAGTAATATATTTTATTTAAGGAACTAAATCTTTAAAACCAAATGAAAAATTATATAGATTGATTCCAAGATTATTTATTTTTAAAGTAAAATTATAGAAATATAAACTAGGTGGTAATAGATTTACTAATATCAAATATAAAATTCTTAAAAAATAAAAAATATATTATACGTATAATTATTTTCATTTATTTAAAAATTTTGAAAATTATTTTTTTCTTTACCTTCGTTTAAATTGTACTTCATATTTTAAGTCATTTTATTCATAAATTATGTTATACTAAATAAAATTATAGCAAAATAGATTAATCAAATCTAAATATTTACTCTTCGCCCTCGGCCTCAATATTTGAGAGTCATAATATTTATATTAAAAATAATTTTCTTATTGAAAACCAATTTCGTCGGAAATTTTAACCAAAAATGCTCTCGAGAAAAGAGAGAAAAAAAATCAAGTATAATAACCACATCACTGTTTTTGGCAGCCAATAATATCTCCGTCTACTTCTCCAAAACGCTTTTTCTGATTCTCATTGATTTTACCACCTCTTTTATTTAGGAAAAGAATAGAGAAATCCGGAAACTGGAATAAAAAACTGGAAAAGAAAAGTTCCAGCGAGTTTTCAGATTTCTTATACATTTCTGCCCTGATATCCCTTTTTTCTTCATTCTAACGAGTGGCCTTATCACAAAGTCTGAAAGATAAAGCTATTGAAACAAACTCAGAAGAAATGAGCCAAAGTATATTAACTGTTTTTATGTACTTTATTGAATTGTTTTCATTTCTTTTCATCGCTTCTTCTAGCTCTTTGAAAGACTCAAACCAATTTTAGACTTCTAAGCGATAAGCGTATTTAAAATGAAAGAATAGTTTATAGTAAATTCATTTTAGTTTTGTTTCCTTACTTTGTTCTGAGTAAAAGTAGATAACTTTGGGCATTAAAACGATTCTCAAAATTTAATTTAACTTTTCAAACTATTATCCAAAATTCTATTGGCAAATATCATGATCAATCAGAATTAATAAAAGTGTTTGTATGTTTTTATGTTTGTACCTAAGTAGTTTTAAACATACTTTTACAATTTAATATTTATAAAATGTTTTTAGGATAATTTTTCTCGTTCATTATAAGTCACATAGATTTTAAAAATTACATGAATTTAATACCTTTCTTCAATAGAAATATGAAAACCACAGCAAATAGAAAATAATAATTTACAAAAATTGTAAGAAACTGCTTACAGTAAATGATTAAAACACTTCAGAGCTTGATTGAAGTAAGTAATATAAAAAAACGACAATTGTATTTGATGTTCAAAAATATTATGATTTTAGTAAACAATTAAGATGGTAATAATAAAATATTTATAATTTGTGCAACTTAAATAGCCATAGTATCATTCGTTTTCATTTATTTTGAATTCAGTTACTTTGATTTACTTTATACAAATATCAGTTAACTCAAAGCTGAAATGTCGTGTCAACTTAAAAGAAAGAAGTTGAAATCAATTTAAGAAAATCTTACATATCCGCAAATTTTTTTTTGGTCACATTTTAAAATTTAAACTGTTACTAAAATCACTACTAAATACTAAATTCGGGAAATGTTACTTTAACCAGCTCTCTGTAATTATATTTGAACAATCTAAATTCATATTTTAAACGTACAAATTGTACAAATGGAACAAAGTGATCTACTTACAAACATTACACATCATATATTTTATATATATATATATCGTGGACAAAATGTCGTTCAACATAAATAAATGGTTATACAAAATATTAAGATTGAATTTTAACTTGACTTTATCGCAAAGTACGGTGTTTTAAATTCTCAAAGATCAATATTTATTTGATGTCACTGAACATATAAAACAAAATACATCTTAAATTTCAAAAGTTACTAGTAAAAATAATAATTTCCCTCAAACTGCTTGTTGAACTCTATTAATAATATATAATACCAAACGTAAACAAATATATACATAATTTATTTTTGTTTTTATATGTATACCAATTTGCATTTTTAAAAACTTTTCTCTTTAAATATTAAGAAAGAAATTCTATCAACAATTTAGGGAAATGAATCAATATTATTTCTTATAATCAAATCAACATGCATTCGACAAGTTAAAATCTAATAAACAAATAAAGTATGTTTTAAAAAATTTGTCTTAAATCTACATATCGATTCTGAAGACATAGATCTGCCAGAAAAAGTTTCTAGAACTATGTTTCCTAAAACAAATAAAAAAAAAGGGAAACAAACTAAGACTTTAAAACTTTTTTTTATAACATATTTATTTGTAAAGAAACTTTCTCAAGTATTTTATAAAAATATTATAGTCTTATTTTTTAGAAAATTTAATTTTTGATTGCCGATTGATTTGAGTAGCTTCTTTGCATTTAAAAGAAAGTGTAACTTTTCATAAATGCGAAGAAACTACCCAATTTCTTTACATTTAACTACTACAATTATCTAATGTTTCTATTACAATTTTAAAAATATTTTCGAAATAATGAAAGCTAAGTCTACGGTCTTATGTCAGTAAAAATCGATCAAATTATTATGTGTGTACACAAAAATGGATCAAAAATATAGAAGGAACTCAGAATAAATTACATGATTCCCAAAACAAAAAAGAATATATCAGTATGATCAATTACAGAGAATGTTCCACGACTCCAATCCAAAACGTAATTTACGAAATATAAAAGGAAACTTCAACTACGAATGTTGGGGCTTAATAACATTTTTCTGTCTTAAAATGGAGATTCAGACAGAATAAATTTGGCATAATGAAAGCAATCTCATTATTAACTTCATTTATAATAGAGATAATAAATAATAAAACGGTAATAATCAATAAAGAGTTAACAGAGTCAATGAATAAACAATATTTTCATGCATTTATAATATAATTTTACATATTTATAATATTCATGCTTCTAAATGATATATATTCAATGACACTTTTAGAGCATCTGGAAAAATGAAGTCGAAATATTATACTGCAAACAAAAATTGAAGGTAATATATTTGATAAAAAAAAAGTTTCCCTTATATACATATATAATATTGTTGTATGTATAATATAGCAAGTGATAATATATTGTAAATATTATATAGAAACGTTAAAAATATGAAATTTCAAAATATTCCGATGTCACTGTAAATCTATTTAAGTTACTCATAAAAATAAAAGGATGATAAGGATTATCCTCATAGAAAGATACCTTGAATTCATCAGAACTCTTTTTCATGTAACTAACTTAACAAGTTTTGAGCAAATTTTTAATTATAAGCCACAAGTGTCAAAGAGATAAGAAAAGCAACACTTCAATCCTATAAATCAAAAATCCACAGTAAGAGTTTTTAGGTAGATAATAAAAATGCCAAATTGACATACTTAGAAAATATTTCATTAAAATTCGAATGCCTGCGAGAAATTATTCCTGGATTTGTTGCATCTCCTTGTTTCATTTGTATTAATTTAAACATATTACAATCAAATTAAAACTCTTAACTGTTTAATCAATTCTAGTGGTTAAATTTAGGTTATTATATTTTAAAATTATATTTAGATATAATTTATTTAATAATGTGATTTATACACATCACATTTCTTTCAATATTGAGTTTCAATGTTATTATAATTTTAAGCACTCTTATATTAAATTTCTTATATTTCTGAAACTAAATAAATTTATTTGCTAATTACATTTGTATTATTTCTTAATGATATTTTATTTTAATATTTTCGCCAAGACTCGTTCCATTGGAAGTTCAGACGTGGAATGAAAAATAAAAATACACAAATTTTAATCGATACTTTTAAAACATACATTTGACTGTATATGTTTCGATTAAATCAATCCTTTGGATAAAATAATTTTTATGATATATTACTTATATATCTACTTAGCAGATGTTGGAAAATTTTAAGCTAGCATGTTCAGCTGTCAATGAACTAAAGCTTAATAACTCCAATTAGTGGACAATTCTTTTTCATAAAATTGCTTTTATACAAGTATATCTCTCAATGTATTGGATATTCTTTGAAGTGTTTATTATATTCAATTGTTTCGTATTTAATTTTAAAATTAAAATATTTCATTAACTATGCAGCCACTCATTAAAATAATATTACATAAGTATAACAAGATTTTATAACATTTTTTTTTTAATTTACTTTGTCACGTTTTCTGAAAATGGCATTAAATTCTGCTCATTGTTGAAAAACACAATCAGATTTCAGAATTTTATAAATAAACATGTATAACCTCGTGAAAAGTACGTTCTTTACGCTTATGCAAATAAGTGAATTTCTACGGTTACAAGTTTCCTAAGATTTTCATTATTCAGCGTGAGAAAAAATATCACGTTAATTTGTTTGACCTAGTATCTAAATTATATATATGATCAATCATTCTTTGGAAAATATAGAAACAAACATTTTGGATATACTTTTAATCTTACAAAAGAATTCTCCAAACATTTCTCTAAATATTCGAGAAAAGTATGTAAAATTTAAAATATTCAAGCATTTTCGATTCGAAGATACGAGATTTTAGCTCTTTTTCAAGGCACAGGTGATAAGGAAACTCAGGGAAGTAATCGACTGAGACTCTATAAATCTCATATTTTCGTTATAAAAATATCCTTGATTTTTATTCCTTTTTATCTTTTTCCACCTTCCTACGCGAAACAAAAAAAAAAGCAATAATATGGTACCATGATAATTTCTGGTGGCCTGTTTCAGAACTCTTGACAAGGCACTTGGGTGTGGTCAGACTAAAAATGACAAATCCGATAGGGTACTTTGTTAGATTTGCTGTTAGAACCATTAAATGGATAAAGAAAAAGAAACATCATTCCGAATGCTTCTGACGTTTCGGAAAGGAAACTTCTGGCAGCAGGTAATCAGAATCTTCAGTTAGATTTATATATATGTTACTTTTTTCCCGTTAAAGAAGGATATCATTTTTCCTGAGATACGAAAAAAATTTGTTTCAGAAAGTATCCGATATCTCATAATGTATGTCACCTATACATATAGCACAGAAGATTAGTGAGAGATAATGTTTTAAGTGACTTATTTTTATACTGCATTTTTGCAATGATATGAAAATTGTAGCCAATAAAAATTTTCTATTGGTTAATTAAGGTGTAATATGCAACTTTCATTGTGTCCCTGTTTAATTCTTTAAAAGTTTATTATTAAACAGCTGTTCATAAGTATTAGGACGTTTTTTCAATTTTTTTTTTTTTTTTTTTTTTTTTTTTTTAAAAAAAACCTAAATTTTGCACATGGTATTAATTTTTATTTTTAGTAATCTCTTATCGTAAAATCTTTCAGAAGGAAAATATTTCTAATGTCTCATAATTCTCATTAATTAATTAATTATTTATTTTTAAATAATTTTTATAAATTTTAGCCTTTGAATATCGAAACTTTTAAAATATTATATATTAGATTTCAAATTTTACCTAAAAATATTATTTTATTTGGATAAAAAATTTACTTAATTCTGAGCAAAGTGTTCTATTGAAAAATATTTTTAGATTAATCTAGATGTTTTTAGTCGCTTCTAGCATGACATAAATGAAAAACGAAACATAGCTTAGAATCATTGTTTCAAAGAAAGCTTTGATATGTTTTGACAAGGAATCGCTGTAAATGAAAAAAGTTATTTAGTATTTATTCCATATTTATTCCAAACAAATATGACTCTAAAATCTTTAGTTATGTATTGCTAGTATATGTTCAGTCACTAGGAGATTTAAACTTCATATTCCGTCAAGATGATACGTCTTGCTCTTACCATATATACAAAGTTTCAAAAAAAAATTTTAAGATAAAAAACAAAAGTTTTAAACAGCTATTGGCCTCTTTTTGTTTCAATTAAATTTTAATTGCTTTCGGACTCATCTAAAAAAAATTAACAATGAGAAGAAATATCAAATTTTTGAAAGTGTGGTTAACTCTATTTAGGATACATGGAATTAACTAGATGTAAATTACTTAAATGACTAAATAAAAAGTATGCCAAATAAAATAACACAGTGTCTGTAATTAAATGGCGTTGCAATGTATTAATTATTCTTAAGTTGTCTTTTAAACATTAGGTATTCTTTTTTTCCTCATAAGTGTGAACCATAATACTTTTTTTGTATGTTTACTTTATTCAGATACATTTAACTGCAACATTGGATACATTTTACTGCATTTAAAATTACACAATTTAAATACAATATAATAGTTTTCTATTTTATTATAAATTTAAATGAGACTGAAAAATGAAATTTTGTTTGAATTTGGACTGATATATTTAAAATTAAATACAGTTCTTATAATTTATGGATTTCAATGCAATATAATGAGGATACTTGAAACATTTGTATCGAGTATGAAAGATAATATTAAATACATTCAAACCCCAAAATAATCTAATTTAAAATTTCATTTACTTTATGCAAATTATTGTTAATAAAAACAGATTACAATTAAATTTATCATACATATATATAATCGTTAAATAAGAGAATACGATATAACCAAGCGCCTTTATATATCATTGGCACAAATGCTTAAAATATAAAAAGACCTTTTATTAAAGTCTCACAATATAAGTTACCTAACTATAATAACATTCTGTGCATTAATCTTTTTTGAAAAATTTACTAATAATTTTGGATCAATTATTATTGTTTCAATTTCCGAACTAGAATTTAACCTCACTTTATCATTCTGAAGCCACCTCCCAAGAATTAATATTTATTATTGTTTATGTACATTTCACGCTAGATATGTATATATTGAATGAAAATTATAAATTTGAAAGCATTCGAGCACATTCTTTTCTGTGTTTAACTAAAAGTAAATCAATGAGTTAAAATTTTTACCCCAAAACATATTTTTAAATTATAAATTTAAAAATAATTACTTTTGTTCTGTATAAGTAAACTAAAAACGATACAGTAATGAAGAAGTATTTGTATCAAAAGAAAACTAATTTTTATGCTATATTTATTTGAATTGTATATTCAATTAAGTATATTCTAATCAATGTATTTGTGCTGTAATATTTTACAAGTATGATTGAAGTCATAATATACTTCAATTCACTATAAGTCATGTAAATTATTATAATAACTTAATTTTGATTCCAAGGACTTTGAAGTGAGAGATTGCAGATCTATTGTATTATGAATTGCTACACGGTATCGTGGTTTGGGGTGTTTTTGCATTTTTACTCCCGTAGCTCTCGTACACATTACTATCACTAAATCAAGAGTGCAGCATGGGTTTTCTGTAGCACCAGTGCTTACAAGAAGTTGTTGGAACCCATGTCCTCCAATACCTTGCTATTAGCTACATTTCAATACTCGACCACACGTGAGTTGCACTGCTTAAGAATTCTCTTTACTTATCACATTGCGATGCTTCTTTGGCCTGCTTATTCTTTCAATCTTTTGCCAATAAAATCCATGTGACCCATGCTTGCACAACTACTTGCTCGTGATGCACAACCCACTGCTACACCATGCCCACTTGGACAATATGTGGGGCCAACATAAACTATTATATCCAAGAATATATTCGAAATCTCTTTAGTTCTATGCTTGCTGAAACATACATAGCCAATAAGGGTGGTTACACTAACCAATGATTTTGTAATTACTAACTACTGGTTTTGACATCATCCACAGCTCAGAAAAGGCAATCAGTTCAATGATTTGATCTTTGAAATTATCATTTCAATCTTTTTATTCTTATCTGTCAAATACATTTTGACATGATCTTTGATCTTTTTCTTGGTATTGTCTTTTGGATAGACTATAGTGTATAATAAAAAATAGGAAAATTGAACAAGAACACACTTAAAAAGGAAAGTATTTCAGATTTTTTTTTTAATTTTTGATGAAAAAAATATGATATGACACTCAAGTATAAATGCCTATAAAAGTGATTTGAAAAGAATGATGATTCGAAGAGAATGGTGTGAAAGGAAAAGAAACGACAGCAAAATAACTACTTAGTTAAATGGGCATCTATAAAATCTGATATCAACAAATAAAGCACAGAGGATATAAAATAAAGAAAATATTTCATGCTTAATGGCGATTGCAAAACTTTTTTGTGACATTTTTAAATCAGAAATCGAGGACCGTGAAATATGGACTGCGGATAATTGGAAACATTTCTCATTTTCTGATTAATGCAGGGTTTAATTCCCATCTCAGTTAATAGAATGTCACGATATGAAATAGTTTTACATGTGGCCAACCACTTCATAAGCCTATACTCCACAATACCTCTTTCCATGAGTGAAGAATGGGGACCATGGGACGGTAATATTATGGATTGCTGCATCATTTCCTCAAATAAAGTAAGTCTCGTTATCATCTTACATGAATTGGTAACTTATACTGTCTTTCATTTTTTAGCCATCTGAATTCTTTTTGAGTTGCAGATGTTTTCTTAGTTTGGAAATTCATCAAAAAGATAATTTCCAAATTCATCGTAGTCACTTTATTCAGTCATGGTTACAAAAAGATGAGGACTTAGTTACTTATCTTTCGCTACATATCTTTTTGACCAATAACTGGGCTAAAGCAACATAGACCCTTGTAGCCTGTTTGGAAAGTAGAGTGAGATCCAGTTATTCCTGTGCTTTTTCTTTCAGGGAATGTAAACAGTTTCTGTAGAAGAAACTGTTAATATACTTGCCGATATACAGTATATACACATTTACCACTATACAAAACTTGTATACTTCTATTTTTATATCAAAAAGGATTCAATTATCCATAACCAAAAGACAATCCCTGTGTCTTCTTATATATATATACACACTCAAGCGTAACATTATGAAAATCATATATATTTGAAATAATTGAGATTTTAGTAAGAAAGATTAATTCAATAGGCTACAGATTCGTTGCAAAAAATCTTTAAAGTTTAAATTTAAACAAATTTTTTCACTTTAATATTGAAAACTCCATGTTTCTCATAATTGCGAATAATAAACCATTGGTTAATTAATAGTTTTTAACATTGATAATGGCATTTAATAAATTCAATTTTGACTATTTTTTTCTTTGTAAAGTGAAGCCTACTTGAGCAATAACGTTAATGAAGTTTGACCCTAAATGATTAATAAATTATTATGAAATAGAAAAATTCGTATAAAATATTCATATTCATTTCTTTTCAGTATTATTTTGAAGTGACTGTCTCAAATTAATTCTGAAAAGCTACATTTGAATTCCAATTGAGAAATATGAAATTTTATTCAAATAGTATATAAACTCAGACAGTAATTATATGAGAACTTAATTTTAGATACAAATAAACTACATAATGATTTTTTAAAGATAACAGAGATTAATAAAAAATATTTTTGCATGACATCAAAAATACACAATTAAAATTAAATTCCAATTTTAAAACAGAAATTACATTAGTTTACAGTGATATTTTTTACCTTTTTAATATTAATCGAATAGTTGATTAATTAGCAATTCTGATAAGTATTAGGTCATACTTTAGTGATTGTTGTAAAACACTGTTTAAATTGTATAATGTTGTTTCAAAATTAAATGCATCTACTTAGAATTATTCACTAATTTAGTAAGGCTTTATCGTTTTTTCTTACAAAATTATCAAATGAATAATTTGTAAAATGTAACTTTCTCAAAAGGATCCTTTTTTACTTTCATAGTAACTTTGAATTATAAAATTATGTTTTCAAATCAGATAGTTCCTAAAATATATATTACTCTATAATTTATAAATAAATAATGAAACACACACACATCTACACAAAGGAATAAGTCCTGCAAAAAGAAATTGTACCTTAATTACTTTACAAAAGTAATATAACATAAAAATTTCATGAAATTAAAAAAGAAGAAATTTATCACGATTCGGAACATTGAGAGCTACCATCTCACGCATATATTTTTCTAAAAATATTTTGAGAATTTCTATCAGTTATAACATTATGAGCAACATAAAATATCAAAAGTTTCAGTTAAGGAAGACGCATACCGTCTGTCATATTAATCACTAGTTATAAATATACCGTCGACGCGCCCCCGTCCGTGAAATCCATCTAGGTCTCGGAGTCTGATCACAACCGTCCTAGTGCATGAGTAATTCATACCCCAATACCCTTACATCTTTCAAAGTAGGGGGTCGGTTTGCTATTAAACAGCATAAATCACTGCATCCAGATGGAGGAGAAAATGCTCTGAGAAACAGTTTAGGTCAGAGACATGAAGTCAAAATTTATCTTTTCCGTTTCTTCAGAAAAATTCAGTAAAGTGAAGTCTTTATTAATAATTAATATTTTCAAATTAATAGAAAAAACCTGGTGCTACAAATCTTTTTTATCAAAACCTAAGAAAAGCTACATTGACATCCCATATTAGATTTACATACAAAAACAGGAAATTTCAATTTAGTTATATTTAATTTTACTCGCATTTGCATAGTTTCTATAACATATAAAGGCCAAACTTAACTATTATTATCACTAAGAAATGTCTAAATTAATAAATATCACTAAAATTTCTAAACTTAGATAAGGATTAATTATATCAGTTAAATTATGACGAATACACTTGAATTTTGACAATGAATACTAAAATGACAATTAACATTAGTAATTTTGTACATTTAGTTTACTGCAAAACTAGAATGTCTTAGGATAAATTTAAAAGCATATAAAAGACAAAACAAACAAAATTAATCGTATCTTAGTGATTATAAAAAAAAACTCTTTGACATTTATCCGAATATGTAACATTTATCCAAATTTTGAGACTTTCTATAACGTTATGAATTAAGTCAACCTTAAATAAATATGTAGCCTATGTCTAATACTCCTTTAGAGTTATAAAAATGCTAAAACCAATGAATATCACTTGATTTTAGCATCATGAGTAATAGTTAAGGCAAAGCTTTAATTATGATTGTTGTGAAGGTTAAACAAATTTAGTACTTTCTTGCCTAAAAGCATATTTCAGAAAGTAAATGCATCACTTATTTTTAAAAGGCAAAAATTTTAATAGGTGATTATAATATAAATAATATTCCCTTTACAGTTATTGTCAAAAACTAATAAAGTTTCTGACATCAAAAAATTATATAGGTAATTTTTTTCATCAAAAAATATTTTACTATGTATAAAGGCTTACATATTTATTAAAATTTATTACTCGTAAAGTTTAATAAAAAGATATCTAAATTTACCAAAGTGTCATTTATAGCAATTTATTTAAATTTGGGCAAATGATAAATTTTAACCCTTAAAGAAGAATTGTCAGAGTAATAAATTCTGCACATTTTACAGCTGAAAAGAAAACACTATTTGTAATATGTCTTTTCAGAATAAATAAAGGCATACAAATTAGACTTTAAGCATTATTTATCTTCTTTCAAAAAATATATAACTTATAGAAAATATAAAAATATAAAAATATATAGCTAATAATAAATCTACAAATCTTCATTTTAAAAAGAAAAGGGTATGGAGACACAGCAAAAAATCTTATATAACTTAGTAACAAAAATATTTTAATTTAACTACAGACAATATAAAATTGCAGTTTGACTAAGGAAATCATACTTCATATAAATATGGAAATATATATATATATATATATATATATATATATA
>JAPDSC010091230.1:58849-77439 GCA_026290005.1 Latrodectus geometricus | reverse complement strand
TAGGTTGGGGAAAAAGAAATCCATTATTTTTACGTGAACTTTATGTAACTTCTTTTGGATTCGCTTTGTAAAAAGCTTTAAAACAGCTTTCATGTAGATTTTTAGGTCTAGCGAGTTACGACTGCTGACATGCGGTTAACTTCGACCATTTTTGATATTTTATAGACATTTTCGACGATGCTGTATCCATATGCGAGGTGCATCTCTAACATCAAAAATACCCGAACGGAATCGACAAAACGAAAATTGAACGTAACTGTTGTTACAGTATTATATAGGACGATAAACAACTTTCACAATTTTAGACACCCGGCTATCTTTTTCGCCGTTACAAGAGAAAAACGAAAATGTATCGAATTTTCTGTTTGTTGTCTTCCATTTTTAAAACCTTGTACTCGTAACTGAATTAATCAAACAAAAACCGCAAGAGGATATTTTAGTGTCAAATGTCAGCTTTTCAACGAGCATAAATCTGAAGTTGTTTGATAGATACCTCACGAGATATTGATCACTACAGACGCCTACCGAAAAAATAATGGATTACTTTTTCCCCAACCTAATATATAATGATACTTATTGAACAAAAGTATAAAGAAGAAAGTAACAAGTGATTAAATATTCACATGAAAAGTGAAATCATACATCCCGAAAATTTTACTATGCAAATTTTGTGTTTAACATCGTAGATGACGCTATAGAGGAGAGTATGAGATTTGGTTTTCAACTTAATGTAAGACAAAACGGTAGAGAATGATAGACATTCAGTAAGCATGTAGCTTCGATGAATGTTATGTCTCAACGAAGTCATTTAATCAAATCAGAAGCTTCGAGATTTATTGGTTAGAAAATCGCCAAAACAGTCCGAAATTATAGAAGCTATTGGAGTTTTATATATTGCGATTTCCAGGATCTTTTTTGGAGACTGGGAATGCATGACGAAGATCAGGGTAAGGTCATAGATATGCAATAATGCCCAATGAAGAAAGTTATTTAAAGCTAACGGCTTGGAGATATTAAAATATGAATGCCATCTTTAGCAACACTTTCGCTCAGCTACATGTACTACAGTCTCGATACTAACTTTCCGAAACCGTTTTCACTCTTCATGGCTGTATACTTGTTAACTAAGTGTGTGTCACATTAGCGACAAGGCACCGTCAGTCCGCAGGGAGTGAACAACAGAGTTGGTGAACTGTGTAAGAAATGCATGGCGTATTATTCTTTTTTCTGAAGAGTCCTGTTTTTCTCTTCATCCTGATAATAGATGTATTTTCATCTGGGGGAGCATGATATGAGAAACAATGTTACGTTAGATCACGAAATCATTCGATTTTGCGGTGAGTGTATGATGGAATTCATGGCCGCGTTTATCTCTATATAATTCAAAATGGAGTTCTGACAGGTCCACCCATATAAATAGAGATCATCAGACCTATTGTAATCTCATACATTGTATAAATTGGAGAGGATTTCATGATCACGGACGAAACTTTTCAGACCTCACCGTGCTAAAATGGTGAATAATTTCTTTTTAAAAGAAATCATACGAATAGAATAGCCCGAATAGATAGACGAATAGAATAGCCCGAATAGAAACGAATAGAATAGCCCGAATAGAAACGAATAGAACGAATAGAATTTCAGAACATGAACATGGCAAAACATGTTTGGTACATTCTAAGCAGATGAGTTGCTGAACGCCTACACTGATAAACTCTACAAGAACCAGAAAGAGGCTTTCTGGAGGAGTGGGATTGAATAGCTCAGTCCCTCTGTATCAACTTCATTGGCTCGATGCCTCAAAGATGTTCAACGTTGTTGACCGTCCGAGTAAACGAGATCCTCAACGGAAAACTATTTATATTTTAAGAAACACATTTTTTATTTGTTTTTCTCCTACGAGTAAATTGTGTAATTTGTCCTTTTTATTACCAAATGTCATTTTATCTCATATACCCTACTACGTTTGTCAATAACAAACTACACATTATTCAAGGTGCAAGACCACGCCACAACCTCTATATCCATTAAATTTGTTTGATCAATATACTTTGAAAGGATCGCCACCACTGACTATTTTACATTAACCTGTGAACAAACTGATCATTTTGAAAACAGATTTAATAGGAAGTCATATTTCAGAGAAAATTAATGTAGAACTACAAAAATACCTAGCTGTTTGATTATAAATATTTTAGACATTTTCAATGCTAAAGCCATATTAATGAGTTCAGGGCACTTATTTTTGCCTTGAATAAATTATTTATGAAATTAGACAGTCGGAATGATACACTTTACTTAAAAAAAAATATTTATTCCAAGTCTTTTCAACGTAGTTTGTATACTAACATCGATTTCTAAATTAAAACAGTAATTTAAATGCATTTTTCTGAAAACCCTATGGTTTTGAGAAAAGTAACTTAAAAGCAATCATTTATGAATTAAGATGATGTTTATATGGAAGAGAGTAAAAAAATTTTCGAAAAACATCCGATAAGAAAACATTTTAACACTATGTGGTGACAGGAATTACATAACAATTGTGATAAAACTTTCCTTCATAATATTCCATTTGCTTACATCAAAAACAGTTTAAATACTGCATTAAATACACTACAAATTAATCACAGATATTTTTCACAACGCAAAATAATGCCAACTTAAAATTATTCAAATTTTTGAACAATATTGTTAAGTCCTTTCTGGTAAATATTGATTTCATTCTTTTATAAATATAAATATAAAAAGGGTTTCACTTAAGTTTTTTTTATTCTTATTTTGGATTTGCTTTTGATTATATACATGTATATAAATATATTGTGTAAATAAAAATAATTATACATAAAAGGTATGATAGTAATAAAAAATTTGCTAGTATTGATGAATTTTCTCTTTAATAATGATTTAAATAAGAAGAGAATATTGAAATATTCCTTCAAACACTAAAAAACAATTTATGAATTCTTTATCCTTGAATAGCATTAAATTTATTTCCGTAAATTATTCTAATAACAATATATATATTAAAAATTAAAATTATTCGTTTTTTTTCAGTTTTGAACAAATTTACATGTTACTCTGTTATATTATTTTTTAAGAAGTCAATTTGAATATTTTAACAAATATTATTAAAAATTTAATAAGTAATACATAAAATATTATTAAATATGATAGAATATTCAATACCTATTTAATTCATTAAAGTCCATTTTTAAAATCAAGAGAGTTTATTTTAAAGGAACCTTTAGACTGAAAAGAATTTTAAATACATGTACATATATATACTTAAGAAAATCATCCTAAGAAAAAATTGCAACCTAAATATATCTATCTTATCTTTCAATATAACTTCTAGAATCTCTCATTGATTTTAACACCTTCCTTACTTTGAATAACATTCGAAAGTCACTATGAAGAAAAATCAGGTTGGGAAAAGATTCATGTAGTTTTCAGTCTTTGCAGACTTTTCTCTTAATAATGTTGCTTTTTCTTTCCTGTTCAAATACAAAGAGTAAAGAATACTGTACTTTAGAAATAAACTACAGAAAAAATTGAAGCTTATTACATTGACTGTTTTAATGCATTCCATATATTATCTAGTTCAATAGATGTTCTTCGCATATTTTGAAGATCTGGAGCGAGTAAAGATGTTGTAAGTGACATATAGAAAAAATAAATAATGTACGTATTATTGACATTGTTTCGCTTCTGATACTTTCAATAAAATTAAATAAACAACTATTGAGAAGTTCACAGTTCTGTAATTTATGCTGTAATCTTAATAACTGTTTGTATTTACAATAACAAATATTTCAATCAGAAGTAATAAAATTAATTTTTTTAATAGAATTAAACTGATGGTAACATAATCAAGCAGCTTAATTGATTTTATAAATATATTTTTATTGTAAAGGAAATTAAAATATTTTACTTTTATAAAGCATTAATTACCATACCAGGTTCAACCTTTGCCCTTTAATTTCTCAAATAGTGCCAGAAAATCTACACATTTAGCGAATTAAAATATTAGTTTGGGGAAAAAGAAATCCATTATTTTTACGTGAACTTTTTGTAACTTCTTTCAAATTCGCTTTGTAAAAAGGTTTAAAACAGTTTTCATGTAGATTTTTAGGTCTTGTGCGAAGCTACGACTGCTGACATGCTGTCAAGTTTGATATTTTTTGATATTTTATAGAAATTCTCGACGATGTTGTATCCATGCGAGGTGCATCTTTAGCATCCAAATACCCAAACGGAATCGACGAAACCAAAATTGTGCGTAACTGATTGTTACAGTCATATATAGGACGATAAACACCTTTCACAATTTTAGCCACCTGGTTAGCATTTTCGCCATTATAAAAGAAAAACTAAAATGTATCGAATTTTCTGTTTGTTGTCTTCTATTTTTAAAACCTTGTACTCATAACTGAATTAATCAAACAAAAGATCGCAAGAGAATATTTTAGTGTCAAATGTCACTTTTTCAATGAGCATAAATTTGAAATTGTTTGATAGATACCTCACGAAATAGCGATCACTACAGACGTCTACCGAAAAAATAATGGATAACTTTTTCCCCAAACTAATAAAAACTGCAACATCCAACTTTTAATGTCTTTTTCTAATTTTTTCTAATTGTTAACATAAAAAAATTTTTACAAAAATACAATTGTTTTTTTTTTTTTACACATTTTTCGTTTACAGTTTAAAAAGAATTTTTTCTGCACACAATTTGTATTATTTATTTAGGAAATATTTCAACAACATTCAAATGGACTTAAAATTCATTTTTGTCTTCAGTAATTTAACATTATTATAAAAAAATAAAACGTTAAATTTTCTTTAAAAAAAAATTTTTTTAGTTTTTCTAATAAGGTTTGCACAAACATTAGTTAGAACATGTGACTTAACAAGATATTTAATACAAAAGTAGTGAACTGTTTAAGAACTAAACTAAATAATTCTGCAGATTTTTATATTTTTTTGATTTTTTGATTGAATTAAAAACATTTAATCAATATGTGCGTTTCTTAATATACAGTGATAATGAATTTTTTATTTTAAGGAATTTTTAATAACAATTGATAATGAATTTTTTATTTCATAATTATTTGATTATTTTTTCGAAGATCTTTCATATTTGTTCTAATTCTTAATTAAAATATTAACACAAAAAGAGAAAATCATATGATATATAAAATAATATTTTTAGCTCATTATTTAAAATACAAATGTCTGTACAGTTTAATAAGCCCCTTCTCAAAAAAACTCAGTATGAAACATGTTTCAAACCTAAAATTAATTCATAAGATGATTTTATATGTGTTAGAAAACAGTACTACTCAACCTAAGTAACAAAATCTGTACATTCAGGTACTATCTACTCAACATAAATCAAGAAAAAGAAAATAATTTTGTTTGTTACAAATATGTTAAAAGTAATTGATGCTTTTTCATATAAAATATGCTAAAAAGCAAAGTACAGAATGAAATATTTGTAAAACACTATTTATTATCATTATTTGTTTTATACAACAATATAAGAAAAGAAACAACAGAAAAAATTAGTTCTTTATATAATAAACAATTTAAAAATAAATTTATAGCTACGTTTTCACTTTTATAATCCTTCTATAAAAATCTAATAATAATCTGAATCAAAAAAACTCATAGAAGTACTTAAGGTTATATAAAGAACAAATATCAATAAAAGTTCAATAAAGCAATAAAATTTTGAATATCAATAAAAGTACCTTTATGTACAAATGTAATATTTACCATGGTGATAAATATAATTTATTGCGTACTATATTCAAAATCACTTAAGGGAATACAAATCATTTATTTTGATCATAAAAATATCATTAACAATTCTTTTTACTTTTGTCCATGAAGCAATTGCAATTATACAGTTTCATGGTAATTTTCTAGTAGCTTTCTTCACAACCTTTGACAAGATACATAGGTGTGGTCACGAAAAATGACAAATCTGATTGAGGTTCTTTATTAGATTTACTGTAAGAACCATTAAAAGGATAAAGAAAGAAAACATCATTGGAATGTTTTCGACATTTCAGAATGGCAAATAATAGAAAGTAATCATAACTTCCAGTTAGATTTATGTATATTGTATTCTTCATGGTAAAAAAAGACTTACTTTCCACGTGATGCAAAAAAATATGAATCGTTAAAGAAAATTTGATGTTACACCATAAATACAGGGACCAGAGAAGAAAATTTTTTCGAAAGATAAAATTTATGTCAGCGTAAATTTAATAGAAATGACTGTTACTGTTCATAATCCATGTTTTTTCTATTTAATAACGAAAATAGTTGATTTGTTTTTTTAAATTAAGATTTTTATAGCTTAAAGTATAAAAATTTATTTAATTTTGCATTATCAAATGAAACATAAAAGTTTATTTAGAAAAAGAAAGAAAAAAAATTTAATGGAAACATTAAAACTTACAATTACAATTGCTTTTAAAAATTTAATTATACGAGGGTCACTCTGAAATTTTTGAGATACAACTAGGTTTTTAAAGTTACACTTACAAAATTTTAGATGTGATCAAAGTAGTCTCCTCCAGCATCAATGCACTTTTGTAGAGAAATTTTCCATAGATTAAATGCCTCAAGATATTCATTTCTTGGAATAGATGAAAAAAATGCATTTATAGTCACATCAATCTCTTCTTCTGAATGAAAACGACGTCCACGTAAGTTCTTTTTTAGATAAATGAATAACCAAAAGTCGCACATGGCTAGATCAGGTGAATATGGTGGATGTTCGATCACTTAAATTTGTTGTTGTTGAAGAAACTCAACTGTTAATCCAGCTGTATGTGAAGATGCATTGTCATGGTGAAGCATTAGTTCCCTAATATTCAGTTTTTGTACAATTTCTGGAAGACATTTAGTGGTATGCCAGTTTGCTGTTACTGTCTTCTGTCCTTACAACTTGATGGCTTTGACCAATCCCGTACTTCTAAAGAAAACGGCATACATAACTTTTTTTAGTGCGCGTTGTTTTTTCACCATTGTCGGCGTGGGATCATCTTCAAAGACCCATACTTTGCTTTCTTGACGTGTTGGAACGTCAAAAAACGGTATGTACGTTTCATCACCGGTTACAATTTTAGAAATGATGTGGTGGCCACCATCATTTAGAAATTTAAGAGTTTTTTTACGGATTCTCTTTGTAGTGCTCAGTTAGATTATGGGGAACCTAACGGCAAACTACTTTTTTCATATGTAATTCTTTATGAATGGTTTTGTGTATGGCTGCGGATCCAAAGTTAAGTTCCTTCTGTATCATTTGATAGGTACAGAGATTATCATCCATTAATATTTTTCGTATGGCTGACACATTATCCGGGATTACTGCCGACGGCAGCCTTCCTGTGAGTTCTTCATCCTGAAGAAAATTGCGACCTCTTCTAAATTCTCTAAATCATCTGAATACAGTAGCACGAGCTGGAGATTCATCACCAAATGCTAATTGCAAACGTTGAACGCATTCTTCTTGATTTAATCCTGCTTTAAAATCGTAGAAAATCATAGCGCGAAAATTTTCACGCGACAACTTCACTTTCTCTTCTGTTTGAAATTTATTCTACACTAAACAAGTTGAAGTAAGTCAGTAAAAAATAGTCTTCTGTGTTCAAATACATTGTATTTTAAAATTAAACCGTTATTTTTATTTTGTAAATTCTCATCTGCACGTATCTCAAAAATTTCAGAGTAACCCTCGTATTTATTTTAAGGAAATAATAGTTGTTGTCCTAAAAATATATACACTTCAATGAAATCTCATAAAGAAAAAGCATAAAACAGAAAACCAAACCATTTCAAATCTAAGAATATATCCCTAATTTGAGGTAGTTGTAACATGACTGTTGTAAATTCTGAATAAGTATTTTTGAATAAAAAAATGTCTAATACTTATCCGGATACGGTTAAGTTAGAAGACTAAAAGTTCAAGTATTTTGTAAAGCTCTATTAGAAGTCTGTGATGTATTTCCTTAGAACATTTTCTTTAGGTAAAAAGAAACTTTTATTATTCACAAAAAAAGAAACATGAATAACGAATCAATGACCTGGAATGGTATACTTGAAGAAAGTAGGAATGATATATTCTTCTTTCTTTGCTAACACTATAGTAATAACTTTTCTTTTGAAGTTCCCAGTCATATCTCAATGACAGGATGCGGTTTGGTTTCTTTGATGCTCGACAGTTATATTTTGTATATGAACGTTAATCAGATTAATATCAAATGAGATTTTTTTACAAATATTATAATTTGACACAGCTAGCTGATGTTATGTATTTTTGACTTATATGTTACAAAAAATTCAAAAGGAGAAACAGAACCGAACGTATCCTTAATTAATGCTCAAAAGTCCGATTTATGATTGTGGATACAATAATTTAAGATATTTCTAGGGACTGACCACTAATTTCAGGATTCAATCATATTATATTAATTGACATAAAATCATAGAAATGTAATTCACCTTTAAAAACTGATTTTGAACAATGTTTTAAATTAAAGAAATGATTTGTAAATCAATTATATTTGTGTATGTTATTTATTTGTCTGGAGAGAAGTAGTATTAGTTTTAAAAATTCGTCATTGTTTTTTCTATGAAGGAAACATCAATATTAAATATTTATTTTAAATCAAATTGACGAAATCAGCAAACTTGAAAGACATTTTTATTTGAAAATTAACTTGTGTGTGTATGTGAATTTTTACCATCAATAAATATCTCTCCTCCATAACATAAATATCTTGCTTATTTTCTTATTTAAAAATATACAGATTATTATATGGATTATCAAAAGATAAAATCTTACAATTAGATTAAGATCAGAGCTCATTATAAATTTGTAGTAAATTTTTCACTACTTATAACAGAACTGAGTGACCATAATCAAAATTTTCTTAAAATATTTACTATTAAATTTTACAAACTAAACATGTGTAAAAATCAAACAAATCTTATTTTCTTAAAATATGAAACACATAATTAAAATATATTTATACTAGAGTTTTATTTTAAATTTCTGCTCAAAACAAAAATGAATAAATCTTTAATATCCACTGATGTGATGATTTAAATATGTTTATATTGTAATATCCAAAAAAAAGTTGTTCTCGATAATCTACAAACCAGTTCGATTAAAGCAGTACAGTTAATAAAGATATAGCAATTAAAAATAAAAAGATAGGCATAACAAACTCTGATTCCTTACGTTAATGTGGCATTGGAACATAATCATTTTTGTCTCCTGATTTAAATGAAAATTAAAAATGAAGCCAGCTAGTCTATTGGATAAAAGTTTTACTCTCGTGACATGGGTTAAAAGAGTTTGATATCAGACTTAGAGATCAAAATGATTGTTCCTCAAAATGATGTTCATCAAAATGATCGTTGACCTCAAAATGATTGTTCATGTCGAAAATTGTCATTTTTCTACTAGTGATTTATGGCATGGAGAACAATATACTATTTCAGGAGCTGACTTAACCATTTGACCATTATTAAATAATAAGAAACATCAAGATGTATTTAATTACTTTTATTGGCAAAAAAAAGCAACCAGGAACATATACCAATAGCTTGACATAACCTAAATTTAAAGTATGATTTAAAAAATGTCCAAATTGTGACATTTACAAATCATTATTCAGTTGGTACAGAGAAGACAATATGTTGTCATCACTATCGAATTCATTTTAATTTTCATTTTTAAATATCCAAGTGTGACTGTTAATAATAACCAAGTGTGACTGTTAATAATAATCAAGTGTGATGATTAAACTTTGAAAATGATGATTAAAATAAAGCAAGTGTTAACTGATTATTAAAATTTGCAATTAATTGTAAATTTTACATTATTTGACATTTTTTACTTATATTTATCAATGCCAATTATAAATAAAGTCTTATTTGATTTTTTTGAATACTTAAGTATGTAAATATTTTTAGAAAATTTCATTTTAAATTTATTTAAATAATCGAAAAAATAAATTTAACATTTAAATAATAAAAACATTACTCATCAAGAATAATTTTTTCTGTTTCCGTGTTTGGAGGTGATTTATCAATGTAGTTGAATCTCATAAATTCCGAGTTTTAGAAGACAAAAATCACACAGGAATAGTAAAACAAATTACTTAAAAGCACTGGGTTTGAAAAAATGTGTAGCTTGTAGCGTAATTCCTACAGATTCCACGGAGAATAGAGTTTCGGTGGCACGCCGTTCCATTACTTCAAAATTTAATGGAGTTTTGATGTTCTCTTCAAACAGCCATAAATCAAGAAATAATTTGTGAGACAAAGAAGCAGGCGGAGTAAATTATCAGCCATTCGTTGAAAGTAGCCATGAGTTTCTGTGTTTTATCTCCGTCTCATCTCCTTTGGTTATTTCATCCATCAGTTATCAGGAAAAAAATAGCAAATAGTACTTTGAATTGATGAATAGATAGTAGGGAGAATCCCTTTAAAACATAATTTTATTCATTTCGCGTCTTTTAAAAAGATGCATAAAATGTGTTCTGCACACTAATCTTTATAACAGTTATGTTACTAGTGAATGCACCTTACTTTGATTAGCCTATTTGAAGTTTCTGAAAAGCGTAATTGAGCCGATTCTGTAGGAAGTATGTAATATCTTCGTCTATCGTAACATTGAAAATGTTTTGTAATATAATAGGTAGATTTTCGTAAATAAGGTAGCAAATGGGTAAAAACTGATGGTTGCTTGTCAGTATAATGCTTTAAAATGACTTTAATGACATTTCTGAAATGAGTAATTGAGGGTGATTTTCTTAGAAAGCATGTAGTATATATATTTATATAGTCATATGATCTGGACATTTTGGGTTATTTTAAGGGTAGTCTTTATTACATCAAGTACCGAAATTGATGATTACTCTTTAACAAGACACTTAATTTTCTTAAATAAGTTTAAAAATCGTGTAATTGAAACTAATTCTTTAAAAATCAATTGATATCTTCATTTATATAGTCATAGTGTCGGAAAATGTTAGCGTATGTGATTCAAAAATTTTGTTGAGAACATAAAAGTAACCGTTGATTACTCGCTAATAGAATATGACAATTGTTTTTATTGAACTGAAAAGGATAACTATTAAATGTGATATTTGTATTTAACTATATAACCTTTAGTGTTGTTGCAAATATAAATGTGATCATTGAAGATAATCTTTTTGACATTTTTGTATAATATCTTTGCATTGTTGTTTTATAGTGTTTGAATGTTTACATCCTTTATCTTTTCCAATGAATTTTTTTATGAATATCATATTTATAAATTGCAAAGGAGGAAACCTGCAAATTTCAGAAGTCCATAGCTTGATACATGTGCTTATAAAAAACAGGAAACCAACAACAATTTATCATTGTTCTAGATAAATTCAGTTATGATATCTTACTCACCAAATAGCGCTGTTTTCTTATCAAACCATGAATAATTCTATGAATTAGTAAAAGAAATGAATTTCTACATTTCTAAAAAACATAAATTTGCTAATCAAACATAAAAGAATGTTAAAATTATTAAGATCCCAAACTCAAGGTTTGAAAATAATGAGAGTTGAAAAACTAACAAACTGATCGAAAAAAATATAGAATTTGTGTAAAAGTTTTATTAAATATGATAAAAATAACATAAATATTTAATACCCGGAAAATTGTATATAAATTAGATTTATTCTGTAATAATACTACATACAAATTAACTACATTTATTGCTTAATTAGTTACTTTTATTTGTTGATATTGAGTTACTAAATAAAACGTATTACATGCAGAATTGTTATAAAGAAACTTAAATATATAATACACAACTTTCTTCAATGGTTTTTCTATTTATTTATAACCTTCCTATTATCATCTTTTCAATTTACCGATGAGAAAACAGCAATTTTTATTTTTCCAAGATCAAGAAGAACTTAATTTAAAATATTCTTTATTTTTATTCTAATAAGAAAAAAGGATTTTTTTAAAAAAATTTTAATTTATTTTATAAAAATATAGTTTAATATACGTTAAATATATAAAGTAAGTTTTTTGTTTACAATTTAAATATTATTGTTTCAAACAAAGAAATATACTTTGAAAAGTGAAAATATCAATTAATTTATTAAGAATAATTAAGAATAATAATTTTATATAATAGAGTTTAAACATTAATACCAATTAATTTTATACAATAATTAAATAAAAATAATCTATGATGAATGTGCACAGTTTTTGAGGAGTATAATATAACTAACCAAACTTTTCAATAGGAAGATAATAGAAAAAAATGTAAAAATATCTAGACAAATATTCTATTATTCTATTTTTTTTCCTTCTTATTATCTGTAATCAGACATGATTTACAAAATACTACTAGTCAAAAATGAAAATTTAAATCTGCGATCTTCCGATAACTGTTCCCATCCAAGCATAACAAAAATGACTCAAATAAAAATCAAAGCCCATTATCATTGGACATCTATTATGACATTGTTTCATATAAAACGCTGATGTTTTTATTTATTTTTCTTCAAATATTATATTTTCTTTCATATATTAGTTAAATATTTCATATATCAGCTAAAAATGGGAAGGAAAAGAAAATTATGTTATTTTTCCCTTCTCCGTTATTTCTTATATTATTCTTTTAATAGGTTCTTAGAATATGTTCTGCTATAGATTTTTTCTAATATGTTTTTTTTTTATTTGTATAAGATCTTGTAAGTAAAATTCTTTTATTCTTGACATCCCGCTATGGTATATTTGAAATAGCGAAAAGTCTATTATTTCATTTCAGACATTTACAGATGGTATTTAGGAAATAAAAAAGACAATATGAAATTGGATGTTAATAAAATAACAGATGTTCTGGACAAAGACTGAACATCTATATCTGAAGTCTTCAAACACAGAAAATTCGTTTTTACTTATAATCTTTAGAAGAATTTTATTAAATAATGTATTGCTACAACGCATATACTTCTATAATGTATCACGATGTTTATAATGGTTTTTACTCTTTATCATAAAAGCAAAAGTAAAATGATATTTAAGTTTAAATTTACGTAAAGTAGTAAAATCGAAGATCTATATTTGCATAAAATTTTGGGTATTTTATTTACATTTATGTCTCTGGGGTTATCATTCACATATTTTTTGTTACTTTTATTCACTATTTATTTAAAGAAAAGTTGTTTCTAAATCTACTGTATATAATTTTTCAACTTAAGGTCTTAATACAGTTGATAATCACAAATATTTGTTTGTGATATTTCAGATAGTTGTGTCAAAATTCATGTAAACCAAATATCATTAAAGATTCAATAAGGTTTTGATGTTATTGAAACTGATTCCAGAAATTCCATATGTTTACATAATTTTTAGTATTTCAATTCTTCAGAATTAGTAAATAATTAGTGAAAAATTATAGAATATAATTGATTTTCTTATATTTTTAACTCATTTAGTAATTACAGAAACTCAATCCTTTTGTTATGTTTATTTTCTCTTTGACACAAGAGAGACATCATTTTACTATTCATCACACATTAAATGGTATTTTCTTCTGCATATTTTAAAAGGAAATTATAAATTGTAGAGTTAGGAATCACGCACTAGTTATTCTAATTAATATTTTTAATAATGGTATTAATGTTACTATGTAGTTTAAAAATCACCGTTTATATTCTTTTAAAATTATGTTTATTCTACCAGAGTATATTATCATTACAACAACAATTTGCTTTTATATTATACGTGAATACAAAAATAATAGTTTAAGCAATATATATAGACATATAAATTCAAAAAGTATTTTTTAAGTATAGTAAATATAATAATGGCAATGCTTTTACATTTTTGAAAGTGTCTTTTAGTTTCTTTATAAGTTTTTAACAAAATGAAATTTGAAACATATAATAATGAGAAATATCTTTTTTAATTATTTTATAAAATTACTAATTATTATGATATTAACATTTCAGCCTCTGCTGCCTATTATACAAAAGTGAAAGTTAATTATTCATATTTATTTGTAATTACATCATTGAGTTTTTAACTACAAAAATTATTATTTACAAATTGTATTTTTATTGAAGCGTATATTTGGGAATCTAAGAAAAATGAAAAAAATTTTTTACTAAAACAATTTTATAGCTTCTTTCCAAATAAAGGATTTATTAGCGAAACGCTTCATTTATCCAGAATATAAAATTTATTATTCTGTTAATATTTAACAAAAATTATACAATTAAAATCTTCAAAATTTTTTATAAATAAAACTGAGCGATTTTTTATGACTGAAGAGCAATAAAATAACAGTTTATAGAAATATTCACTTAAAATGGGATGTATTATTTATCATATGTAGTGATTTGCACACAATATAATTTTACATACAAGATGATCAAATTTATTTGCACAAAAATTATTAGCGTAAAAATTTTTAAATGCTCATAATTCCTAATATTTTACTTTTCTTATATAATGGCAAATCCTTTTTAAAATAAATAGAAACATCTCTCAAGTTATATGTTAATTAGCCCATAAACTAGAATATTGGCTAAAGAATATTGATATTTGTTGGCATAATTTTGGTTTGGTAAACATTTCTGATTCATGTAAGGGAAATTAACTATGATTTGCTAATTTCATGAATAAAGAATTTAAAAAGAGCAATTAATTCTATTTGCAATTAGAAACATTATGAAAACTTTACATTGAAATGCTCAAACATTTGACCACAAATTCTTAATTTCATGATAAAATGTATTGAAAGTTTCATAGCAAATATTACAAATATTACATTATTAAAAACATTATTATAAGAATTGTCAAATCATGATTAAAATATAATTTGAAAGTAAATGTATCATGAATTAGTAAAAAAAGTAAGACAATATTTCATATCCCTTTCAATTCACAAATATTTTATATCATTTTTCTAGTTTTGAAATTTTACAAAATATACTTAAAAATGCATAATATTATCTGCTATGAAAATTAATCTTGTGGTTAAATAGAAATAGAAATTATAGGAAAATATGTCGCATTTATTTTATTTTTTTTATATTTTTCACTTTCTTTTACAATTTGCATGTAACATAAAAATTGTTTAAGAAACACTGATATTTGAAGTAAAATCTTTTCAAAATGCCCTTAAAATTTTAAATTTTGCTTCTTGTAATTATTTTTAAATTAAAAAATCTTACTTCTTAATTAAGTATTTTTATTAAAGATTAAACTTAAAGCTTTTAATTACATTTTACATTAAGTATGAATAACTTTTTTTTAATTTAAACTAAAATATTTTTCTTTCATAAAAGAGAAAGACTTATGGGTATCGTATTCCAAAATTTAATCCAAAAAACAAACTATTGAGAAAATAATTTACCATATCAGAAATTTCACAAACTATCTAGGAAATTAATTTTTCCTCGATAAAACTCATTCAAGAAAAGATGACGACACTTTTTCATCAACACATATAATTTAATTTAGAAGCTAAATAAAAAATTAATCAAATTCTTCACATCAATATTAACGTTAGAATGAAAATTTATTGGCTAGAAAAAGCAATATATACTTTCTGACCAAATTTTAATTCCTAGAAAACTCGCAGATGATCAGCGCTCTACTCTTCACGTGACTTCAAGTGTCCTTCTACCTCATCGAGAGTGAAATTTTTGTGGTGAATTGAAATTTAATTTGATCTGTAAGTCTCAATAAGATTAGTTTGCATGTTCAAAATAAATGATGGTGGAACGGATATCAATCCTAACTAGATCTTCTATCTCGCTGTCAATTTGACAAAATTATGTTTTTCTTTAAAAAATATATTTATATACGATAAACATAAACGGCATTTTTAACAATCTTCTTTTACTTTACAATTTTTAATTACTATATTTCTTACAAATAAGTAATTGTAACAATCAGATTCTCTATAGAAAATTAATCGGAAATTCATTGTTGAACTAATTGAAACAATGTTGTTATAAAGTAAATGTAATGGTTAAATTGCGCTTTAGGTCCCTTACTTCGCTAACTCGCGAATTTGATACACTCTTCCGCGCATGCTCATTTATTACCCTTTTGTTTTAGCCTTTTCACTGGTCGCTAATTAAGTTTCACTTTGAAATAACGGTAGAATTTTCGCCATAGCATCGGCGATTTTGAAAACGCGCCAAGTAGGGGACCTAAAACGCATTTTCACCAAAGTAATTAAGTAATGGTAAAGAGATAATGAAAAGCAGCACAATAATAATAGTTCCAAATCACTTTTAATTCCTTTTATACATATTCATAACGCGCTCTACACTCCACCTTGCTTCACAAATCTCAATGATTTACGAAAGAAAAATGGAAATGTGCATGCCTAGATAACTTTCCTAGCTAAATATGTTGGAGAGGCAACCATCTCCTCACTGAAGCCACGCCAGAAGAATGTTCAATTCTATGCATCAGTTATTTACTAAATCTCTATGGATTTTTATGGAAACCTTAGGTAAATATGGAATATATCAGACACGCCATCGCCAAAAATCGCAAAGTTGAGAAAAGCAAGAGAACGTTTTTTTTTTTTTTTTTTTAAATTTTCTTTTCGATCTTTCTCGTATTTGTGTTATTTCACTTAAGGCGCTCTTGGGAGATTTTCGTTTTTCCCGTCTGACTTATTGACTGTTTGTTTTGCTTATGCATATACGCTTTTATTGTTTTTTGGCGACATTTCTCTGAGACAGATTCGAAATTGCGACGAATCGAAATTGTTTTTTTCTGACAGTTACAGATGACATAACAAAAGTAAGAAAAGTAATTTTGATACTCGATGCAAAAAAATAGTAGATGTTTGAGATTAGAAATAAATTTCTAAAATACATATGCTATTAAATAATTTTAAATTGGAAAGATGTTTTACTACAGAATAAAACGTTTATTTACGCTATAAAAATTTTCTGTAAGTAATGATACTATCTATATAATTGTTTGATATCCCTGATTTATAATTTCCAATTTTAATAATTGGAAAAATTAAATTAAAATATTTGCATTTAGTTTAAAGTTTAAATTTCATAAAAGCAAAAAGACTTCATTTAACTATTAAACATAAAATTCAATACATTTGTATATATACGAAATTTGAATTTTCATTTTTTAATAATTTAAATATATTAAGAATTTTTAATAAATTAAATAATTACTGATATCAAAAAGTTTATTTCTTAATAACATAAATTAACCCATTTGAACATTTGTTAAATTTGTATATAATAAAATGTAAGAATTTCAATTGTTGAATTATTGGATACCGTATTTACAGAAAAGCTAAACGATAAAAAAGACTAACACAATTTGTTTTGCTGTTTTATCAACGCATTGTTGTTTTGGAAATAAATATCACGCTATAAAGAATAATTATTTTTGAATGAAACCAAAATATAAATATAAAAATATTTTAGCAATAGCATTCCACATTAAAACTAAATATTTTAAACGGAAAATAATTGAAAACATTAAAATGTTATATTCAAAGACTTTTTTATTTATTTTTTTTAGCTTAATCAATACATGTGTCTTCAAATCAACAGTGTGCCAGCTTATCACAGGCTCTTAACATTGTTTCAAACTAATACGTTTCTCAAAAAATATAATCAAAAATAAGGTATTATAATGTTCCGTTTATCACATTTTATATTTGTAGTCATGTAAAATTTATCTCTATTTCAGTCTAAATAATAATTTTATAGTTTAGTTACGTAAGTATATGCTATATTACATTTATACAAATTAATTTCAAAATGTTTCATAATTTTACTTAGGCACAGCACAACTGTTTTTGACAATAATAAGAAAAAATCAGTTTTTACTTTTAATTGGATTATAATTAACAACACTACATATTTAAAATAATGTATAAGAAACATTCATAAAAAATGTTATTTAACCAATTTTTTACAAGTTTCGAACTTTTCAATGTAAGTCAAGTCCAAAAAATATTAATTTATTTCAAAAAACAAATGAATGTATAATATAAAATAAAAAATATCACACTACCATTAGTTTGTAAAAAAAAACAGATTTGGGTTACAAATTTCATAAAAAACTAAAAATTTGCATTCAATTTAATTTTTTGTATCTACAGATTCAAATGTTTAATCTATGAAATCGAAAATATCTTTTAAGAAAAACCCTAATTGAGAATATTTTTAATGTATCACAGAACTTTTTAAGAGAACAGTACTAGTACAATGAATGAGAGGTTCAAAGTTGATTTCTAATTTATTTCTATTTGTTTCGTATAATATGCAGAAATCTAATGATGCTGCATCGGTGAGTTGTTGACCAATGGACGTTTTCCCCAGGGATAAAGTAGATAATATATAAAATGAATGATAGAATAGGTTTGAGCAAATATAAATTCCTAAGTAAACAGGATATTGTATATGGATAAAGCCTTATACATATACATACATACATACATACATATATATATACATACATACATACATACATATATATATACATACATACATACA